>JAVQJG010203638.1:0-13801 GCA_036024015.1 Craterocephalus amniculus
GGCGACCTGTCCAGGGTGTACCCCGCCTCTCGCCCCTTGACAGCTGGGATAGGCTCCAGCACACCCGCGACCCACTTGGATTAAGCGGTTCAGAAAATGGATGGATGGATGGATGCTGAGAATGCATTCTCTCACTCCTACTTTCTCTCTGCCTGGGAGTCAGCACAACATCCTCTTGGTCTATTTTAGAGGTTTGGGTTTTTAAAGGACGTGCTGGTAGTTTGTTAGTAACAGAAATGGATAAAAAAGATTTTTCATTTATCATCTTTGGGAAAAAAATGCAATTAATTACACTGAAGTTCTGCTCTGTGTGAAATGTTTCTAACAGATGACGGACCCCAGCCAGCCCAATGACGAGGGCATCACTGGTTTACACAACTCCATCTGTGCAGGCCATTACAACGTGGTGGAATTCCTTGTTCGCATCGGAGCCAACGTCAGCGCGCCTGACAGCCACGGATGGTAAATATTCCCTGTTTATTTTTTTACACCCTTCCGTTTCTTTTATCATCGCCAATTGTTAGCTTTGCATAATCCAGTTCAGATGAAGGACAACATGAGGAAACGTCACTGAGGTGTGGATCTTACTCCTTGTTGGTTTTGGCGCTTGGTGCCTGTTTGGGTAAATGGCTGCGGTTTCTTCCCCTCCCAGGACGCCTCTGCATTGCGCAGCCTCCTGTAACGACCGTTCCCTGTGCGAGTTTCTGGTGAGGAGTGGAGCTGCAGTCATGGCCAGGACGGAGAGCGATTGCGCCACCTCCTCCCAGAAGTGTGATCCTTACGCTCCTGGATTTGTTGAATGCGAGAGCTTCTTGAAGGGTGAGGCAGCCACAGACACACACAACAATACATAGCTCACACCCTAAAAAGAGATGTTATTAAAGGCTAAAATGCATTTAAACCCATAATCATAACGTAGCAGAGTGCCAGCTGACAGCGCAGAAACAAAAACAGCTTTAATTAGTATCATGCGTATGAGTCAGTTCTGGTCTAGTAAGGTGAGCATGATGAGTAGGTTCCTAAGAATACATCTCTCATTCTTATTTATTACCTTTGCAGGTGTGGAGGAGGCCATGGGGGTGGAGAACAGCGGGGTGCTGTACGCTCTGTGGAGCTACCCGGCTCAGGCAGCCGACGAGCTGACCTTCAAAGGGGGAGACATGGTCACCATCCTGAAGAAACCCGAGGGCTCCGAGTGGTGGTGGGCGTCTCTCTGTGGGAGGGAGGGATTTGTTCCAAACAACTACTTTGGGGTAAGATATCATTTTCTATGTAAGAAGCTCAGAATATGCAGAGGAAAAGCTGGGAAAACTCTCATAATATATGATAAGTTGTTTGTGTTCATATGAGATTTGCATTTTGTTTTCTTGACATTTTACACGGAGTCCCAGCTTTGTGGGACTGTGGTTGCAGACGGTCGGAGTTTCTCTAGACCAGTGCTTCTCAACAGTGATGTACAGAGTAATGGGGGAAGCAGCATCACTGTTAAAAGGGGGTGTTGAGGAGTTTTGGGAGGCGTTTGCATGCGTTTTTTATTTTTATGATTGAGCATTTTAATTGATCAGTAAGTGTGAGGAGAAACGAGGGCTGGTTCACAGAATCACCTAGAAACAGCGATGGTGCAGAAGGAAGTGATCTAAATGCAGTATATGGTAGAAAAATGGCCTAAAACAAGTTCTTTCTTTTAAATAAATAACTTGGACCTTCAAGCTAACAGAAAGTTAAGAAAGTCAACCTTTCTACTTTATTCATCTGGAATATAAGTTTTGACCACGAAACAGAAAAGGGTTCATGAATCTTTTGTAAATGTTTGAGGTTGTAATCGACCCTTGTTTGGGTGACAGTGCTGGTAGAAGCTTTTACCTGATTTTTTTCTACTAATACTACTACTACAGCTACCACTACTACTATTACTACTATTTCTACTATTACTACTGTCATTCAGAAAACACTTTTATCCAAAGCGACTTACGTTTGACATAACAACACAAGCAAGAAATCAAAGAGGACACAGCATGAACAGGTGGATCGCTGGACTTCCATGTGGTTATGTCAAGTGCAAGGTCCCTTGTAGAAATAAAACACACAATTTGCTATTAAGGAACCATCATATGGTAAATGCATAGAGCAGTTAGTGCTGGGTCAGGTTGCACCTGGACAGTTAAGTGTGAAAAAGCTCTTTAAACACTCTTTTCTGGTCATATTGGTATGCTGTATGCTACACCTGGTGTTTTTCATCATGCATGTAGATTGTCTGTAGCAGAATTCAGCTGCTTTCAGTTGTATTCTTTCATACAACATTGGCCACCGTTCCTCATATCAGCTGTTCCTGGATTCATTTCCAGCTTACAGCTGAATGTTTCCCCCTGGTATTAAAGTCTACCAGACCCACAGATTTTTTTTTTAAGTACCATAATTATTAGAGTCGCAGTCTGAACAGGAGGAGTCAGGACATGGTAAATTCTAAACAATGAACAACGGATATTACAGAGGGCGACAGTAGCCCATCGGTTGAGAAGCACTGATCTAGAAGAATGCTGCAGCAATCTGCATTCTTCTCTGGGAAATTTCAGAGCTGCGGTGCAAGTCTGCTAACTTTTTTATTTCTTTTCCCTTTCCAGCTTTTCCCAAAGATTCGACCAAAATCTCTTTAAGTCATCCTCCGTCATGGCCGAGCTGCGAGCCTGAAACGGCTGCGTGGCTCCAGGCATGGAATATGATTCCTGTGATCTGCTCATCAACAAGAGTTGAAGGAGAAGTCCCCGTATTTATTCTGACCTTACCGGCGAGGATAAATCCCTTTTTCATGACTTCCGGCTCTGCTGGAGGATGTTTCTCTGATAAAACCAGAACTCGACGTAATCTCACTGTCATGCTTTCCAAAGGTCATAAAGGGTTGTTTCACTGCCGTCCAGCCCGGCCGTGCTCCACGCAGAAGCTGACTGTTATATCTCTTAGGCTGCTTGTGCAAACAGTGACTGTTGGAGTTGAGTTTCCTCATTGCTGATTCATTCTCCGTGTCAACAAACCCATGATCTCTCACTTGAGAAATGGGTTTCTGTCCAATTCCGTCATCATGAGAAGCAATTACATTTAAGACATGAGTGAGCAGTTGAAGGTTGAGTTTTTTACTTTTCTGAAGTGTAATCCATGCAGATGTGACAGATGTTAGGGCTGATTTCATGACTGCTGCAGAAACTTTGTGACCACAGATGAGGTCCAAAAATAACCGCATCCATAAGTTTAGTTAATAAATGTCATTTTGTAGTTTTTTTATTTGTGTTTTCTGTTCTATACTATCAGTACTTAGTGCTATGAGGCTGTATGTCATGGTTTCTGCTTGGATCGGTGTCCCTGCTCAGTCTTGTTCTGTTTCTGTCGTGCTGCCTGAAATCATTAATCATGTGGGGAAAGGAGTGTGTGTTGCATGAGACAATGAAACATCTGGGTGTGAAACAATTCTTATGTTTTTAGTATTTTCTCACCACTTTCTAACTTTGTTGCCTTGGACTGCCATGTGCATGAACTTTATCCCTTCTTAAGGGAACAAAGCGACCAAATATTTAACTTTTCAATAAATTTCTGCTTCACATCTTTGTTTTTCTTTGCAAATGATGAGTTTGTTTGCAGCTGGAGTTATTTTCGCAAGTGGGCGACTTACCAGCAGATGGTGCCGTGGGATCGAATTCAGAGTCAAAAAGAGCCTGTTGGGAGGTTTTTGGTGAGGATGGATGTTGTGTTTATGATCCTGAGGGGCTGGTTCTGGAGTCCATCGCAGCTGCTGTCAGATGAGATGTGTGACGGGTTGCCAGTCTGTCACAGGACCCACTCCCAGTAAACTCTTAGGATGACTTTAGAAATGCAAGTTGAGCCAACACAAATGTATTGAAGAGCAAAGAAAAGTCATGCATGCACCTTTTCCAGTTGACTGTACAATAAACTGGTAGATCTCCTGTTTTGTGCATTATGTGTAATCTTTTTATTTCCTCTGCTTCCTTTAAGCTCCGTTCAGCCTCTTTTCTCTTTTATATGACACCACAGAGCTGCCAGGCGGCTGCTGTGATGCTTAATGATTCAATTAGCAGCTCTATTATTCCTTAGTGTAATTACTAGTTCTTTTTTGTAATGAAGCCTGACTCCAGCCTTGTGATCTGCTGCCTCTCTTTAACTTTAATCGTTTTTTGAAACCACCAACGCTCGTGTGCTTTATCACCAACGCTGAGCATGAGCTATAAAGCTGTTTGCTATTCCACTTTTTAGATGTTTCTTTTGTCATGTAGATCAAACAGATGATGATTCAGAGACAAATGCATCCAAACGGTACACAGAGTGTTGATTTATGCTGCTGGTGAATAATTCAGATGATCTGAATAGACTGAATGATCCAGTGGTATGTAGCAGAACAGATATTTAACTGAAATGCATACTGGCCCCAACATGAGGGCCTTTGTGTGGAAAAGCAGGATATTCTGCTCGTATTTTATTAGTTAGATATTATATACATGTTAGAATCTCAGGCAAAGAGCTTAGAATGTGTGATTTACACCTGAAAGGTCCCATCTGGACCAGAATGACTTGTTGATGTCTGAGGAGACTGGGCAGACTGGAAGGAAGGAAGTCCAATAAACACTGGTTCCAACCGAGGTCTGCAGAGCATCATCTCTGAACACACACATGATTGGCTCCAGCAGCAGCAGACACACCGGGGGCCTCCTGTCGGCTAAGAACAGGAAACTGAGGCTACAATTCACACAGACTCACCAGAACTGGACAAAAGAAGATGGAAAGATGGTTTTCTTGGCCCACTTTGCACCCCTTTAGTCCCAGCATGGCCTGGTTTAACCAGCACAGCTGACCATGTCCATCCCATTCTGAGCCCAGCAGAGCATCTTCTGTTGCTGCTTCCAGCAGGATGATGCTCCAGATCATCTCCAACGTGACATGTGTCCACTGGACTCCAACAACCTCCACAGTCACCACACTTTAATCCATGATTCCACCTTTGGGATGTGGTGGAACGGAAGCATCTGTGTGCTGCTGTTACGTCGGTAAGCAGCAGAATCTCACCTTGTTGGTTCTCACACCAAGAAGGAAAATGGGTCCAACCCGGTAAAAGATGGACCAGAGAAAGTGGATTGTGAGTGTACTGCTGTTCAATTTTTCTTGTTATTAAACCCAACTATCTGTTGCTGGACGAAGAACAGATCAAGGCCAACACAATGCTGAGTCACTGCCATGCATCTGTCGCCTTAATGTGGGCTCTGGCTTCATTACGCTGTGTGCAGGAGTTTCTCTTTAACTCATTACTGCATGTCAAACTCCCTGCAGCCACAGATGTCCAGTTCACTTGGCGTCGTTAAGCCACAAGCTTTCAGTCCAAGCCCAGGCCCTTATTTCTTCCTTTTTCCTTTGAGGGTGCTGCTCTGGTAAAAGAATTGTGTCGGCTGCAGCGCTGGCTGCTGATTCTGTTGAAGCAGAACTCATTTGATGCCTCATTGGAACCCCATTATGGTGCAAAATGAGTTGCTTGTGACGTGGTCTGCAGCCAGCGGTTCATGCTGGAGGAACAGCGTGGTCACTCACTCATCCTGCAGCGTGGAGGCATAATTTTATTTTCATCTTATTCCTCACACTGTATTCAGCGCTGACTCACAGCCCCCACCGACTTCTTACATACTGTGACCTCAGACATGCTAAAGTTGACACAGCAGGGCCGTCCTGTCCTCATAAGCGTTCATAAGAGCGCAGGAGTTATACTGCCATGCAGTAAATGCCAAAGCTGCACAGGCTCTGCTGAGACATAGTGAGACAGCATGAATGAAGTAGAAATGTGGAATATCTTTCTGTACTCATCACCCAGTTTTCTGTTTGAGGAGGAGCAGAAGAATAATGTATGAAGCACCCAGCCGTGGGAAATGTGTGACATTTTCCGTGCTGACAGACAGCCGGAACATGACCTGAAATCTGAGAAGAGATCAGAAGTAGAAACATTCTCCTTCTTCCTCTTTGCATTTAACTTATATGGAACGATCTGATCCTGGTAAATACAACCTCACATGATGTTTTACATCTCCTCATTGTTTATTCAGCCAATACTGAACCAAAACACAGAATGTGTGAAAATAAGAAAAACCTTTTTGCTTCCAGAGGAATGAAGAGAACCGGTGGCAGCCGGGTGCTGCTGATCAATGCTCAGGTTAAATCATCATCATCATCATCATCACCATCATCATCATCATCACCATCATCATCATCATCATCATCATCATCATCACCATCATCATCATCATGTCTCAGTACTTTGATAAAAGCTAATGTTTTCCTAACGTGAGCCGATGCCAAGGAGCAAAGACATTTGCAAAGATAGATAGATAGATAATAATAAATAAATTATTATTATAATAAATAAATAATAAATAATAATAATTAAAATAAAATGAAAAAATAAAATAAAATAACATTTGTTGGGAAGGGTTGCAGGAGAAAGCCTCTTCTCTTTAAAAAGAAAATGGCGGCACAGTTTTGGTTTGTAAAGCTGCAAATTAACAAACCAAGACCAGACAGACCAGACCAAGGTGGACATGTTTGGTCAGAATGCAGAAAAAACAAAACACAACATCTCATATAACAGGCAAGCATGGCGGTGGAGTGCTGATGATATGGCCTTGGACCATGAAATACTCTGGATGACCAAGGAATTTTAACTCCCTGATGCATGAATTATTAACAAAAAGCATCAAATTTTTTCACATACAATATTTTACCTTTACAGACATGTATAGTGATGCTTGTCTTTATCATTGATATTATTTGACTTTTACTATATTTATTTCTACCTATTCTATAAAAACATCTATGAGATTACATGTTGTAATATTTATATCATATAAATCTTTTACAAAAACAAATAGTTGAACTACTTTCTGCAAACCTCAATAAACTGACAGAAAATGGGATGGAAGATTCCAACAAACCCATGAGACCGACAGATAACATCGCACAGAAAACCATTCCTGCTGTATCATATGACGTTTTCACTCCCTGCTTCTGATTTTGGCTTTTTGTTTTTGTTAAATAAATAATGACAGTGTCATATTCAGCATCCAGCTACTCATCTTAATATTTAGGTAATTTATAAAGAGTTTATTTATAAAGGCCCACATCTGAAAGGACCTGACTGTTTATCATCTGCAGGGAGGTTACTGCTCTGAAAAGCTATAAATGTATTTAAATGCATAAACGAAGACATCGCTGCAGACCTGCCTGAGGTTCAAGATGCTTCACCCTGAAGATGGCAACCACTTGACCCACAGAGCATCAATGTTGCATGTTTCTGCCCATAAACTATTGAGCAGATGTCTCTTTCAGTTTAACTTATGAGGAGATCTGTTCTGCCAGACAGGAAGTGGTAAAGTATCTTATAAAGCGATCTCAGCGAAAGCAGTGATTCACTGTGTAGCTACAACAAACAGGTGTGTGTTTCTGTGGTTTGCAGTGCATCCGTAGCAGCAGCTGCATTCACGTAAAACAGAAAGTTTGTAGTAGTATTGGCATTTTATGTAAAGTAAAGGATTTGTTTGATTGCAGCTTGTTGTGCTTGTTGTGCTGCTCTGTGATTCTCCCATACCGAGGTCTGGGGTAACGTGTACAGCAGCACCACTGAACCCTTTTTTGTTGCAAAAATGAGAATTGTCACTAAAAAGCGATACAAAGAACACACTCACATTTTTTTTAGCAACCAGAAACATAAATTTAAAGTGTGTACTTGTGGAGAAGAAAGAATTCTGCTTAATGCTTTTCAGAATTTTTTCAGTTTCATTTCACAAGACCTCAGTCACAGACAGAAACATAATTTTCAGACTTCATTTTCTTGGACGACACAGAAACAGAAGTGAGTGTCTGTTTATGGAGTGAAACTCTCTAAATGATGAACTAAAATGCTGTACAAGTGTTTTCACATTTAAAAAATATGTAAAGACAAAATCTTTGAGAGAATATACAGGTAGTACTCAGAAAATGAGAATAGCCTGAAAAAGTGCTGCATTTCTGTAACTTAACCTCAAAGATTAAATGTAAACATATAGACCAATAGTATGCAAATCAATATATTTCAGCTTTTATTTGTTTAGATTTTGCAGATCAGCATTTGCAGCTTCAGAAAACCTCATACTAAGAAACTCAGAAAATCTGAGTATTACTCGAAATCAACAAGAAAATAGATTATAAAAACAAAAATGTCAGGCCTCTGAGAGTAAAACCTTGCATCTGAACTTAGTACATGGAATGTCTTAGTTTAACCATTTATGATAAATAGCCTGAATGAAACAATTCTTACTGGACATTACAATTTTCCGAGTAGTTCCGGTACACAGCTGAAAGATAATATATAATATATAAGCAAATAGAAAAGGCAGATGTTTTGTTATTTGTGTTTAAGTAATATATGACCTGGTGAGGATTGGGGTTAAGTTAAGTGAGTCAACTCAACTTAACTCATTATCTTAAAATGTGCTTTTAGGGGCAGAATACACAAGATTTATCTTCTGTTCCTTTTTGTTTCTGTCAAATAATGTGAAGTAAAACTGAATATGAAATGAAATGAACATTAAGAAATAAACGATTAAAAAATCCATGATGGACGAGAAATGAGGCTTGGAGGAGCATCCTGTGTGACTCAGATGCAGACGGACCGGCTGCATTGCAGCAGACTCGTATCAGGGACACAGTGGAAGCCCGGGGAAACAAACAAAGTAAAGAGTGGAACAAACGGCCTAAAAATGTTGACCCCACTTTTGTTTCTGTCTTCTTCCTTTTCCGTTGCAGCCACGCTTCCACTCTGTGCTCCAGTGGAGTAATGAATAATAGAGGAGTGCTTGTCCTCCCTCGCGCCTCTAGTTAATCAGAGCTCGCCTGGCTGCCCTCCTCTCTGCCACTCCTAGCTTTAATAAATCATTCAGGCCTTCAGGACGACAAGTGCGTCAGAGCAGGCAAAGCAAGGGCCGCGTTGTTAAAAACCCTGCCATCTCCTCTCACAACAACCTCCCTCGCTCCCACACCAGAAACACCCCTCTCTCGCTTTCATCTCACTTTCTCCTGCATGTCCTTCACTTTTTTCCTGCTGTCCTGTATTATAGCCTTCCCTCTCTCCTCTCCTCTTTTCTTTTTTTCCTTTTACAAGACAAATCACACTGAAAAGAAAGCCCACTCCATCTCTTCCCTGCTCTCTTCCTCTATCCCATGGGAAACTGTTTCACTTAAGATCTCACTCTGCCAAGATTCCACCAGATGCCTAATGTTCCCATTCCTCATCTCTGTCCTCCTTCTCCTCTACATGCTGCCTTTCTTTCTGCCTAAGCAGAAATTCCTGTCTGAGATGGCATCACTTTAAGTTATTTCCAAAGAATGCTGCTGCACAGGCTAATGAGAAGGAATGCATGAAAAACATTGCAGGACGTGTCAAGCAGAAATAATTTCTGAGAAGAGAAATGAATTAAAGAAGTTGTAGGTTAGATTCTGTACTTTTTACAGGTTCTCTCTGTAAGAGTCCAGCATCTCTTCACCTCCTAACATCCACCAATCCTCGTCTTTTTTTGCACAACCAAATAGGAAAGTTTATAAGAGATACAATCTTAGTTTTTACTATGTACACCTTGTCCATAGAGGTAAAAGTTCAACCGTGGTGATTGTAATGCTCACCACTGGGCTGACTGGGAGGGTGGTTGGAATTAACTGGTGTTTTGAGTTATCGCGCGAACACCAGTGCGAAAATTGCACACAGACACCAAAACATGGCAATCGCAGATATAACAGAGCACTTCAGTGTGGGGAAAAAAGTACGTTTTTAGGGCGAACTTAGATGTAGGAGCAGTTGCCCAATACTTATCATTAGCTGTGCTGCTAGCTGCCTGCCCGGCTAAATACTGGAGCGATCTGGAAAATTCCTTTCCCTATCACTCACATGTATGAAAGGAAAGATGGAAACAAACCCCAGGTTAAAAAAAAACAACAAAATTCTCCTTTAATCAAAACTAAAGGCAGTCCAGAGAGATCTAAGTGTGTGTGACTGTCTATTGGATGGGCAGAGTGTTTGCTGATCATTGCAAACTGATGAGATCAGAGCAAAATGAAATCAGTTATCAGGTAGCTCAAATTTCAGATTATAAATAACACCCCAAACCACTCAGATATACAAACATCTTTCTACAAAAAGCTGGAAATTGTTCTAAAATACAATAAAAAGATAAATCTGTGATTTATGCATCAGCTGAATTACTAACCAACACTTCCAGTGAGATGATTTCTATTTAAGCGAAATAGATGAAATTGTAATTTGAAGTTGAAGTAAAGTAAATGAAAGGTGGGTGAGAAGCAATAATGTTTATTAAATATTTACTTCACATGACTCAGGTAGACTCTCCAACCAGTAGCCTAATCAGTGACTGGTAAGGGTGCCAGGACTGGATATAAACGGAGCATCTGGCAAAAGCTATATTATTATCATTATTTTCTATAAGCTGTATCATACAAGAGACAACCTCTACCAATAAGAGATCAAAATATCTCCATGACGGATTGAGAGGAAATTTCAGTGTTTAAAAGCCAATGAGAGAAATTACTGTTGGATGGTCGTCACCTTTGGTGGTCCATTGCATGGAGGACTTCATGGTGCAACTTTTCTCTTTTTGAGCGTCTGGCTGCATCAAATCCAAATGTGCCAATATTTTCTAAAAACAATGAAATTGGTCAGTAAATACAATTAGCATCATTTCTCGTACTTGTGTCTGTTTAATAAAGTCAAAATGGAGTTTGATCAACAAAGAACTTGTGGGATTTGTGCCGCTAAAGAACAGACACATTAAGATGTGTTTTGCTCCGAGGCTAATTCCTCCTGCAACCTTTATGTCTTCCTCCTGCTCTCAGTCTTTGTGCAGCAGAAGTGCTTCAGCCAAGCGGACCGAGATGAGATCCATCAGCTCTCAGATGTAGATTAGACACGAGCCGTTTCCTAAGTGTTGCTCTGAGCCTGGGTCAGGAAGTGACGTTCTGCTACGGGGTCGGATCCTCGCTCCAATCCCCATCAGGGAATTAAATTGTGAAAGAAAACACAGAAAGCTTCATAAAGCTGTTGTCAGTAAATCCTCATTACTGCTCCCCTCTTTCCTCCCTCAGCTTTGCTCTGGATGTAACGGCTCTACGACCAAAACCTCTGTATCACTCCGACTCCTCTCCTCGCTCGTCTGGGTGTTCTCAGTGTCTCTAAGTCCTGAACAGACAGACTGCATGAGCAGCAAGTATTCCGGATCTGACTCCATTCCACCATCACCCCCCCTGTCGTACATGCACACTCCCACCTCCTCGGTGGGAGGATATTAATCACTTTAATTGCCAATAAGCCTGAGGACCCCCATCCCATCCTGCATCTCTCATCCTCTGAACGTTTCCCTCTTTGTCTCCTCTTTTTTCATCCTCCCTGCCTCTTCCATCCTCATCCCCCTTTCTTTCACACACAAATGATTAAACTCAAGCTATTGCCTCAACCAGGCTTTGCACATCTAATCCCTTTAAAAGGCCCACTTAAGCATTTATGTCATTGCAGTCATAAAAATCCTGCAGAGGCTCTCCGTTCGCACACGTGTGAGCGCGCCCGTGCGCTGGTATGTGTGCACGCTCTGGGATTTACCGGCTGTCTGATCTGATTAGCGGCCATTCTGCTGTCCCTCTCAAATGTTCATAACAGGGTACAGTTTCAGTTCACGGCGAGGTTAATGAATAACAGAGGGAAGGAGAGGGAATGTGTGGGCAACTATGCTGCCACTGTGAAAATAAATTACAGGGCCCAAAACAAAATGAGGGGGGAGAGGGAACAATGGGCCGTGGAGCGCAGAGGAGGGTTGTGTAATGTCATCGTTTTGTGTAGCGACCTCGTGTTGCAGCGGAGGTCTCATCAGGCAGCCCGGCCCGTGGCTGCCTACTGTGCCATAAAATGGATGAGACTTGTGATCATGTTTTGTTTTCATGATGCATTACATCACAAACACTTTTCTGCAGAACGGAGCAGAAACAGGATAAGATCATACAGACCAACGACCCTTTTTGTGGCTCTATTAAAGCACTTTAGATCATGACACTGTCAAATATTTTACATGTTATTTAGTTGTTCTAAGACAACTTGATTCCTTTACAATGTTTTGCGATACTTGTTATTCTTCTTTATTTATCTTTATTATTTATTTCTAGTTTTTTTCCCCTTTCAATTAGAAAAAAAAAACACAGTAGTAGGCATTATAGTAACATTCTGCTACTATAATGCCTGACAAGCCAACTAAAAAAAAAAAAAGAATAAGAATAATTATAAAAATGAAATTTAAAATTTTTTTCACATTTTATTTTATTTTTTCTATTTTAAAAATTTGTATTTTAAAGATTGATTTCAAAATTGGTAAATGAAAAATCTGGATATAAAAAAAATCTATTTTTAAGTTGTGAATTAAAAAATCCTGATATTTGATTTTTTTAATTCAAGTTTCCTACCCGTATTATTTAGTTAAAAATGCTGTCCTATTACGTTTGTTTACAACCATTATTATTTGGTAGGGGTTTTTTTGTCAAAAAATCTAATCTATTGGAAAAAAGAAGAGTTGGGAGAAAGAAAATCTTCTCCATGAGAAATTAAATAAAAATAATAAACACAAGGTCTGTTGAATAACAAGCCAATATAATAGCAGAAACTGATTCAGTGTCAAATTTCAATATTTTGGCAAATTCATAATTATAAATAAAGTAGAAGCTGATCCTGCAGTTAGAGCCTCAAAGGAGCAACATGTAAAATCAAACATCAGTCAGTCCTTTTCTGGCTGTGGGTCCACATTCATAGCATGCTGCTAGCATTTTTACTGCCGCCGTGTCTCTAAGCAGACAAACAACTGAGTACAGTATGTGAAGCTTTAAAACTGCAGTACCGGCTTTATCTGCAAGGGTTAAAGAAACACTCTAAAACAACCATAGAAGAAGACAGAACACAGCGTTGGCATAGTCATCTGTAGGTAGTAGGTCACTGCGGTGGCATAGCCAGTGTAAAATAAAGCTGGCCTACAGAAAACAGGGTGGCCCAACTTTTTACAGAGTGAAAAATTACTCCTCAGAAATAAGGCATTTAATAATATCTAACTCTGCCCGCTGTTCATATATGTCCTTTATCTATCTAAAAGCTTAAGTATCATTTTCCATTCAAAGCTGTCTAATGATGCTCATGTGAAATTAAACCAATTGAAAAGACATTATTAGTCCCAGAAGGAAATTGCAATGTTGACGGGAAAGAAAGAGAATGATAACAATTAATCAAAAGATAATGGCTTGTTCTATAGTGATGGCTGCTGGCAGGAATGAGCTACTATATCTCTCAGTTTGCCGGGAAATGGCATTCAAATAATTTATGCAATTTAAAAAGAACAAAAACACTGACATTTTACTTGGATATTGTTTTTTTTTTTTTTTTGCCAGATCCTGAAGTTTTCTGTGTATATCCAGGCCCATCATCAGTTTTCCACTCACCTTCCTGAAGTTTTCTTCAGGTTGTTTGCTCTCATATGTCTCACAAGGATAGATGCTGGATGGGGACTGAGACAGAGACAGAGGCAAAGGACAGATGAAAAATCCTCTGAAAGCTTAGTCCCATTTCAACAGGATGGAGCTGCTACTGCAATCATGGTAAGCCCAGCCAGGAGCAGTGTCCCATTAATAAGGTGGACACTGCTCTTCACTGTCCCCTCATACTGGGTACCTGTCTCACTTTCTGGATTTT
>JAVQJG010203706.1:0-24724 GCA_036024015.1 Craterocephalus amniculus
AGTCTGGCCAAGAGGCCTATTCAACCGATTTCCAAAATCCCCAAAAAGTGGGAGCCAATCAATTTTGAGCTTATCCAACGCAGTGACGCGACAGGAAGCAACACAGTCAACAATGCTAACATGGAGCCACGGCGAGCGTTTGACACAGCGGGAGATTCTGTTTTCAGCACATTGAACGGAAGCTCTCTGTGAAATGTGAGCAACGAGTAGCCCTGGAGACATTTGTTGGAAGGAAAGACGTTTTCGCCTTGCTCCCAACTGGCTTCGGTAAGAGTTTGTTAGCCCCGCTGGCTACACACAAGTCAGAAAAAAGATTGCTCCGATTGGTTTAAGCTTTGATTGATTTAAGCTTCAACCAATCACAAACAAGCGTCCCTTCTGAGAAACAGTTTCTGTATTAGTCTTGGCCAGACTACAGTATATGCTCGCAGCAATATATTTGCGATAGCCCGGCTACAATTTTGGTATTTTGAGTATAATTTTGAGTATAAATGTCTTGCCAATAAAGGAAGAACCCATCTACCCTAAATTTCCATTCACACCCTGTGACGAACTGAGTTAATATCCTTTAATAAATCAATCTTCCGAAAGTGGAGACATGGTCACACCTGGGAGTGCTGTGGCACAGTTCTGTGCTGGAAATTAACTGTGGGTCTAATGGGTAGATGGGGTTCAAGTACCTTGCTTAAAGGGGCCTGATAATTGTTGAGGGAGCATAGAGCATCAAACCTGTTTTTATCAGCCATTGTCTGGCTGCTATTCTGGCTTTGAAACCATCTGCCTCCAATCTGAATTAAAACTTGATCGAAGGTATGATCCTGCCAGGGCATCTGAACTCATATTTTACTGACTTGCCATTTTAATTGAATCCTGCAACCCTACTGTTTAATTCACCTTATGGTGATATAGAGAAGGTGCTGCTGCTGTTTAGCCCAGTCATTCACAGCAAAACGCCATGCTGGAATATTCTGCTCTACAAGTTCTACATCATATCACTTTTAATGAAAAACACATCCAGGCAAATCATGGTATGTTCTCTGTTAGAATCTACAAAAGAAAACATTTTCATACCTGCTTTTCCTAACTAACAGCAGTTCTTTTAGTTTCTTTTGTACTTACAGTATAGTCATGCATGTGCAAGCAGTTTTGACATATAATGTTATATTATTTCTACAGTGCCTGATGCATGACTTTGTGTGTTACGCAACATTACATCTCCATATGCTGCTCTGGGAATTCTTGAATCCACTTACCTCCAGAGTTACATTCAGCATGATATGTCGCCACACTATGCTGCACAGCCCAGCAGGAAAGCTCAGCTAACATCCTTGCAGGCATTGTGGCCTTCTCCCCTCACCATTCTAAATAGAGTCTAAATTATGATCACACTCCTCTGCAGTTGTCTGGCCGCTAGGCTTGACATATACACTGAGAAGACACTGTTTAATGAGAAATGCCTCTATCATTGAAATCATCTCAGAACTAAGGAAGATCACACCATCCTTCTTCCTCTCTCTTTTTTTTTATTCCCCGTTGTTTTCAGAGTCTGTCTTCCTGCACTTCCTTACTGCTCCATTGCTTCTTCACCCATCATTCATTCCTGTGTTGCATTCTCTTATTGCCTTATGTGTGTAAGGAATAAATGAGATTTTGGTGTTGCAAATGCATCATACCCCTTCACACTCTCACACAGACGCATACCCATGGTGCTTTGCAGCAGTTTTGAGATGTGCATCTAACCGTCTCTAATGAACTTGCAAGGGTTTGTAGCTGTTGTGCTTGTTTATGCTGAAATAATTTCTGTTTTCTGTAGAAATTCTCTCAGCTGAAATGTGACCGTCATTACTTTGTACTTAAATCCAACATTGCCAATGACTTGAAGGCAGACAAGCAAATACAGTTTGATTATTAATATCAATCATAAGCTGTGTGCCTCTATTGGTTATGTTACATTTAAGAAACCGGATTCTTTCTCTGGTGGCAGTAGATATGCACCAAGTTGGGCATTTTCCAAAGGTTGGGACTTATTTCTCTCACCCTCTTTTCTGTGAATGATCAACTTGATCTTGACAAGCCATGTCATCATGAAGGAATTCCCTTTGAACTCAGGACTTGAATATTTTAGAGGCAGAAGGGGTTGAAACATCATTTGCTATATTTTCCTCTTCTTTCCAACCAATTTGGGGTTGAAATGTCATATTGTCAGTGGGATATGCCCATGGTAGCAGCTCTACCCAGTCTGGCCTAAATGTAACTGTCACAAGAGATGTTCTAAAAATGTTCTTTTCTCTCACTCACTTCCTTTTTTTTTTCATTTTTCTCCATCCACTCTGATTATTTCACATTTTTCCTCCCATCATTTTTTGTTTCATCCATCCTGTTTTTGCTATTCCCAATACCCATTCACCCTCCATCCATCTCTGGTGTTTTTCCTCTTCTTTTCCTTGCCTCCCTTGTGTATTCATATACCACTGGCCTCTTCCTTAACCTGTGTACGTTTATCTGTTGTTCATCTCTACCTCCCACTCTGTTGTCCCTCCCCTTGCTGCTCTCCATCTGTCTTTTGTCTCTGTGGTACAACTTTGCTTGGGGTGCGGCCAATTGCTCGTCTGTCATGTTCCATCTTTTTTTCTCTTAAATGAATTTGATTTCTCTAGCTGTATTTGCTTGATTTTTAACCTTATGCGGAAAGAGTTTTAAATCCTCCTTTCCTCCCCATCCTCTACTACTTTCTCTGCCACTTCTTCTCTTTTTTGCCACACACATCCTCTCCATTACCCTTTCCTCTGTCTCAGCCGGTTATCTCTTTGTGGCTTCCTTTGTTACCATTCGTAGTGTCTTACTTTATTTTTTCCACCTATGTGCTATCTCTGCATAACACAGTTCCTATATGTCATTTTTTCCCCCTGGTGCTTTTCATCCCCCACCTCAGGGGGCATGACTCAGCCAACTTTGCCCCTTCACCTCCACTGCAATATAGGGTGTTAAGGCTAACACAACCTTCCTGTCAAGGAAGATTTATTCCTTCACCTTCTGGAGGCCTTGATCAGTGTCTGTGTGCTTCTGCTTCTGAAAGGTGAGGCATTCACCCCACAGCAGCCAGGGACCGTGTCTGTCAACGCAGCATTAAACATTTAAAATATAGTCTGTAGATGACTCTAGACATATAGCAATGGAGCTACCAGTCTTCGGCATGGAAACCACGGAGGGAAATAGACAATGGATATAGAGAATCACAGATAAAGAGAAACTGTCAGGGGATACTGATAAATAGCAAACGAGGGGGGGAATTTTTCTCTGAGATGGCAAGACATAAGACTGAGTAGCTGTAGAGAGTGTGTGGGGCATTAGTGAAACACTCCACTTCTGCTTTGGGATAAGCCAGCATGTTACAGACAGTTGTAACTGCATATTGTACCTTTTTTTTATCTTATATGACAAGAATATGAATATCTGAACAATTTTAATCCACACATCTTTTGCTAGATGTTGAATAGTGTATTTTCGTCTTGGATACCTGAATAAGGACCAAAATTAAGTGCCCCAGTAGAAGACTGAAGAAGACTGGACCATAGAAGACTCAATGATATATGAATGTTTTAAAGTATTTCTGCTTTTTTTTATAATACAGTAAAAGATATAGGATTATGCCAACTATATCCACTTTGTCCCTACCCTCAGTAAGCAGAATCCAATTTTCTGACATAATACTACAGTGGTTATTCTAGTACTTTTGCTGAGTATGGCTTGTCAATAAACTTTCAGCCCAAAAAAAATATTGAAATGTGCTATTCCACCTCATATTATCATATCAACAAACTGATATTGACAAATGTGTTAATTCCACTGATGTCTTAAATAGGAACAGCGCGTTATGCCTCCCTGTTAGAAATCATTACGTTGTAGTTCCATTTAAAAAAACATTGAACATTAATATATCCTAAGTGTTTTGGGACATAGGTAGTTGCTACAGTATATTGGTACTTGCTCATTGCTATATTGTTAGTATGCTTAGGGTAAACATTACAGAGGGTTAAATTAAATGACACAATGTAATTTCCCTCCTGAAGATTGATGTCATTGATGGATTTCAGCAAGTGACCTCTCACAAATACTTGTTCAGGGTGAGCTCACTTTTTTCTTGTGTTTTAGAATATATTTCAATCAATTAGTCCACCAATCCTCACTTCAAAAACCTAGTTTTCCCCTGTAATTCCCCTTAATGTAGTGTTTTTTCATATCTCACTCCTCTCTTTCCTTCTCCCATTTAATGAGTTCAGACACTTTTACATTTCAAGCATCATTATCCTGCATATTATGCCATTAGGACAAATTTAATCGATTTCACTGATTAAAACATAATAATTTACCTGGAAATATACTTTTCTTTTAACAAATAATGGTATTCAAACAGTTTATATTCAAACATTTCCATCACACATTGATGGAAATGTGCGTGAATTCGTGAATACATGCATGGACAATATCACAGCAGAACATGTTGATTCTAAAATGAACGAAAATGAATGAGTTCTTTCTTTATTTATTTTTGACCAGTGGGTCTATATAAACACCACTGTAACACCTGAACGAGGTGTCAACTCTATTTTTCTTTTCTTGTCTGTCTTCAAACTTTTTATCTTATTACTTTTTTCACATTTGTTGCCAAACTGGTTTCTCTTTATCTTCTGTCGCCCTCTGCATTTTTCTCTCTTTTCTTTTGCCATGCCCTGCTGTTATGTTAGAAGAACAAATTAAATCAATGGTGTTTTTATTACAACCAGATCATTGCACAAATATATAATGTGTTGTGAATCATTAGAGGGATGCAAGAGGGACTAAAGCAAAAAGCCCTTATCATATTGGAAGACAAGGATAATAAAGAGACAAAGGAGTTAGACTAGAACTGAATCAAACAGAATAGGAAATGAGGACATGAGAATGTGTAAAGATAAGTTGTGATAGCTCTGATGTAAGGAGAGATGGCAAGAGCAGAGAGAGGGTTGAAGAAGATTAAAGTAAAAGAGCTCAGAAAAGGGTGAAAAGTAAGAGAGGAATGACAGAGTTGACTCAGAAGTAAAGACAGAAAGATGGAATTGAGGTGCAGACGTGTTTGCCCTGTGGGCTCGGCTAGCCAAAGGTAAGCTAGCAGACAGCACACTGTGTCACTCTGCATTTTTGTCAACAACATAGCAAGTTATTTTTGGAGGATGGGTATTCCAACCCCAGTAGCTCGGGTTTATTTTCTTTCTGTTGAATGTGCTTGTGTAAGTTAGTCAAGAGTGCAAAGCTGCACTTTGTTTTCCACAATGCCCTGTTTAAATACAGTAGTGTTTCCCACCAGACATGGCTGACATTTCTTTCTGTCTTTTAATCCTGTGTTGAACTAGCTGTGTATAAATGTTGTCTTTTGTATTTGTGCTCATAGATCTGCTGATGTCTGTGTGTTTGAGGGAAAATGTGCTCCTTCCTATTCCTTTAGAGGGACTCAAGAAGGGCAGAAACAGAATGGAGGAAAATCAGAGGCTTTATGAAGCCTCGAACCTATTAGCTTATACATCCTGGTCCTGGCATTTTTTCTAACATGCAATTCTAAATACATACATTTATAGCCACCTATGCACTCACTCCCTTCCTCTTTCTAGAAGGCTTTGTTCTATTGTTAACATATGGATAATCTGCACCACAGACTGGGAGAAAACCCTTCCAGGGACTGTTGCTCATCTACTGCAGGAGAGCAACATCTGGACCCAGGCGCATTTTATCTAGCTGTAATTGGCCTCAGAAAACAGTAGCAGCTTGTTTGAAGAAACAAAAGGCAAACTGTCTAACTAGATTTCCCACTGTGGCTGTGAAAAAATGAGAACCCCCCCCCCACACACACACACATACATACACCCACACATCACCACCAAAACCCACCAACCCCTGAACAAAACAAAAGGATAAGTTATGAATCAAGAAAAAAAATCCATCTATGGATTGAAAGGAATACATTGGATCAGTGTTGGGATCACAGGTAGCACATGAAATTAGAGGAATGAGCTCAGGACTTAAAAGGGGAAGAGAAAAAGTTTTAAAGTAGAAAAGACAGGCAGCAGAAGAGGAGAAATGGAAAGAAAATATATTAACAATATTATAAAATTATAGTGAAAAAGAATAAAAGATGTAGATTTTATCTACTGAAACGAGTGAAACGATATATATGTACTACAATTGCTTTGGATATACTTTGCAGCTCTTATTGTTTTGTCTCTTTCCTCTTTCCATTGTAGAGCAAGCTTAAGTGCTCCCCCCTCTTTTATTAGATAACAGAAACCATAAAAAGCTGTTCTTTGCACCTGACACCACAAAGTTAAGAGCCTAGCAGGGAAGGATGCTGGTGTGATTAAGGATAATCACATCAGTGAATCCTAAATCAGTTTTTTTCTCTTCAACAGGTGTTACAAATCTGTCAGGAAACCGCGACTGTGACTTTTTATTGCTGATGGTGTTGATCTAAAATGATCATCAATAAGTGCAAATTTGCACAATTAAGAGAATGACAGATGAAAAACTGAATAATAATGTGGCCTGTAAATATATCAGGTAAACTGCAAGCAATGGTCAGATATCAAATTTTGTAATGCACAAATGCACATTTTTATGGCTTTATTTAATAACTGTTAATCCAAACTGTTATAAGAAATAATTGAATCTATGAATATGGTCAGTAATGTTTAGATCATTTCATGCTCAAGTATATTTGTAAAACGTAAAAGTTTATTTTTTACATCCTTACACTGTTTTGTTTAGCACTATTGGTTTAATCAAAGCATTCGATTGGCCATCTTCACCCAGTAGATTAGTTTTAACTATATAAATCTTCACCTCACGATACTCAACTCCCCTAGACAATTTGCTATCAACAAAACGGTAAAGGTCTGGGAAAAACAAAATAAACAAATATTAGTGCATCTAAAGTGGGAAAAGAATTGCCCCAGTACATTTCAGCCAAGAGCTTTCCGGACTCTACAGCTGCTATATTATAAAAAGTTTTAAGAGGCAATAGAGATTATTTTCTGTGGGGCAACATAAACAACTCTGCAGTGTTCTAAACCTGAGACCCATGGGCAGACCAAATTAAGTTTACACAGTGTGCTTTTCTTATGGTAAATCCCCACAATTCTGTGACAATTTGGTTTCATCCACATCTGACATTTACACAAAATCATTATATAGTGCATACAAAGTGCACGCACATTGAAGCTGAGTCATCTTACAGGCCAATTCAGGCTTGAGTGTCCACATAAGCACAACTCACAGTGACATTTCAATAAACCTATCAACGACCTCACTCCAACTATCTCCATATATCACTTGCATGGTTTTGCAAAGCAATAACCTGAAGTCAACCATCCACTCAAAATCTAACAGATTTATTGCATTGTCTTTTGTTTATGTTATTTTCTTGTGCTGCGGTATACTTGAAGGTCATTTATTGACTCATGAATGCTATACTGGATTTATAGAGCTTAAGGAAATGACATTTTAAAAAGGATAAGGAAGGACAGAGAAAATAATACCAACCAAAAGCATACATATTAGGTTTGAATTGTGCATTTAACATTCTGTTTAAGAGATGTTGTAACCATGTTGTGTGCTGATGTGTGCCCAAATGTTTGTTTTTATCATACCTGTATGTTCCAAAACAATAATGCATATTTTACATCCCTTCCCACTGTATTAATTGGTGTTTCTGTAGGTGTGTCTGCTTCTTTTTCTGTTTCTGATTGGGAACAAAGTAGCTCGTAGCTTACTGCGAGTACAATGGACTGTCTTAAGTCTGAGATAATACTTGTACTTTCCACAGCCCACACCTGTCTCCATTCACAGTAGGATTAACTCATTATTGTCAATAACCACTCCTTCAAGTTTTAATTGCGAGCAGATTTATGAAATAACATCCCCTCTCCTCACAGGCTGAACTGTTTGAACAAATTAGATTGCAAAGAGACTGCTAAAGAACCAGAGCATATGAAGTGCTTTTGGAGTTTACATTCCCACAAGAGGTTGGTTGTTGAAGAAGTCTTCCAAATGAAATTTTCCTGTAAGCATTTGACTTTGACAGCCAACTGTAGATCCGGGCTTTCCAAGCTGGTCTTTGGGGGCTGCTGTCCTTCAGGTTTCAGAGGTTTCCTGCTGCAGCACACCTGAATCAGGCTGATGAGTCAACATACTTGTGCTGAACTTGACAATAAGCTGTATCTGATGAGAGCCATCTGATGTGAATCAGGTGTGTTGGATCAGGAAGACGCCTAAAATCTGCAGGATTGCAGCCACAGCTTGAATTACAGTGAAGGTAAAGGGGAGTTTGGCTCCCCTGAAAAGTGTTCAGCTAAAATTGTCCACTCTCAGGTTACATTAAATTGTTTAATCAGGATTCATCCCTGAAAATTGCATTTTTTGTTGGCATTGTGTGTTTAATGACTTATTAAATTCAATTAATGAAATTTAATTAATGAAGGGGATCTGCTGTTTTTTTTAGCACCATGGACAGCCGCATTTTTTGCTGCAAATGTTCATCTAATAACCAGCTCATATGCTTATGTTTGTTTGATGTTGTGTCTGATTAAACAAGCAGCATGTATTAGTTGGAGAAAGTTTTTTTTTTTGGTAGTAATCATATTTTTGACCGCACTAATGTGCATGCACATGCAAATGCCTTGCAAAGTCATGGTGCAAGCGTGTGACCCTCAAAGACCAGAGCTGGACACCCCTAGCTTAGCTCAATAATATTATAACACCAAGTCCACACAGATAGCTTTTATGTGAACAGATTTGTTGACAGTTTGACATTGTGTTTCTTGTCACTTTCTGGATAAAATAAGCAAGATGTATTTCCCATTGACATTTCTATTATCAGTGTATCAAATCAAATATACATTTGGTCACTTCTAATATGATAAAACTTCTAAGATCTTTATCATTTTTCCTATTGTTTGGTGGTTTCCCTCTGAAAATGCTTTGCATTATTCAACATCTAAACTGAGTGGCCACTAACAGAGGCACATTATTCCTGATGTTAAGAACAAGTCCTGCTGTTTTGTGATGATATTTATTTGCATTCAACAACGAGAAATTCTCATTCTATTTTAACAAGTTGACTTAAAACCTTTGTTTGGCATTACGGCAATGCTTCCTGTGTACGTGTATGTTTGTGTGGGTGTGTGTACTCTCCCCACTTCGCTTGGATGGAAGCACTAAGCAGTCCCTCTCTGCTAAAAGTGCTGAGTATGAGAGATGGTGTCAGATGACAAATCTAAGGGACAAACTGCTTCTAAAGCAGACATTCTTTATAGTCCGTCCTTCACCCCCTCAGGCTCTCCCATCACCCTTCCCTCCAGTACCCTTCCTATTTGTATCTCAAATCCTATTTTTGTCAACATAATTTGTTGTACATGGTGAAATTGTCAGAACTTTATTCTACTCTACTGTTTCTTTTCTTTTCTGTCCTTGTTTATTCATCCCTTGCTTCTTAGAGTGGTGGAAAGACAGAAATGTGATGCTGCACATCATAGAAATGACATTGAGTCATCAACCCCCCCATAGAGAATTTGCACTGTTGTTTCCGCCGTGAACAGATTTCTCAGTGGGTGACAGCATTACAAAACATTTCACACCCGCAAATACACACACTCACATGCATGCATACATGATGGGTTTTGTCTTGTGATTTAAAAAAGAATAGCTCCAATGAAAGCTTTGGGGAAGTTTTGTGAAAGAAGAAATGTTTCAAAATACATACCTGCACAACCATCTTTTAAATGGTGTTCCAGTGGCATGTATTTCTAACTAATGAATCCTTAAAATCTGGAAACGTTCAGAGGATTTATTCATATGTGAATGTGTGTTTGCTAAAAAGTCACCAATTACACAGTGGTGTGGTGTCTTTCTTGCTTGCTGGATTCATGTATGAGTTCTGACTTTGTAGTCCAGCTTTGCTTCATTCACGTTAGATTATTTGGACTTCTCATGAGTGAGTGCGAGTGCTTGTTAGAGCTCCTATGATGGACTGTCAGTCTCTCCAGTGTGTGCAGCCTCTTGCCTAAAAGCAGCTCTTACAGGCTCTGCCCCCTCTCGTATGACCCCTGCATCATGGGTTTAGCGGATAAATTAAGCTATTGGCAACAGTCCACAGTGTGACTCAGGAGGGTAGGTGATTCAGATGTGATGCAGGGATGATGATAGTAAGGCTACAACTTACATTTCAACATTTGATAAAAAGTAAAACGGGGTTGAACATATACTGTCTTGATGTATTGATTTTCCTATCAGCTCTCTTATCTCTTATACTGTAGATCAACCTGCTGGACTTTTCAAAACTTTCATTTTTGAAAAGTCAGCTTTATTTTTCAGCTTTATTAAACACATGAACTGCTATAAGCTGCTTTGATTCTCTGTCTAAAAACTTGTAATCCAACAACAAATGGAGCAAACAAAACATCCTGCAAAGGAAAAGTTTGAAACCCATTGATTGATAATTGAATAACATGACTTTTTAACATAAAATATTGCCAAAAAAAAATTTTTTTTCATAAAACCAGAGTCCAGTTACTAGCAGCAACATTAGACATTCGTTCTCATCCATCTTGAATGCTGTTTTAATTTTATCTAAGCTCTCCACAAGTACAAACCTGCCTGATGTTTTGTTCTTGTTTTGTGTGTTTTCCTCTCTGCTTTCTTCCATAGGGTTGTCTTGGGTTTCTTTGCTCCATCTGCAGTGCTGTGTGTTCATTATAATGAAAGAATTGTTGCTTTTTTTTTCTTTAACCTTAATTTGAAGATAGAATTTTTATTGTGAGAGTGAGTGTCTTGTTATCCTGCAGTTTTGTACTGTAAAGCAAAATGGAACACTTAGAAGATTGTTACTGGGCTGGAAAGCAAAGTTGTGACATAGAGGATCTCCATTTCCTAGCACTCCAGGGAAGTTTCCGGCCCGGGAATGTGTATAACATCAAAACAAGTCAGACATATAGTTTTATACTTCACCAACATGAAGTGCTTCTTTAAAAAAGATGGAAAAAAGAAATGAATCATACGAGGGTTGTTTCCTTCCCTCAGCTTGTGCAGCGTTTCTTTTCTCCTGAGGTGTTTTTTCATAACTCCCGGTCTAAATTGCACTACTTTGTATTTTGCATTCATGCACAGCATCTGTGTACATAACCCTCCTGCTGTCATCCACTGGAGTTTTTCCCACACTTTATTCTCTTCTTTTTTTTAATCATTCTTTATCATCTTCCATCCCTACTCCTGTCACTTCCCTCTCGCCTTCATTTTTCTCAGAGGGGGGCCGCGAACCATGTTTCAATCCATCTAATGATGCATTGCCAAGAGGAGGGAAAATTTGACGGTTAATGCCTGCAAGTACACACAGAAACACACACACATGAATCTGTGTCAACAAAATTATGACATAGTTATTTTCTTACCTTGACCATAACGAGCACAACTGAATGCATAACCCTAACCCTAAAGAATTTTTGTGTTTATTCCCGTAATTAAAAAAAAAAAGAAAATATCTTTCTAAACAAAATGAAAATCTGCTAAAATATTTTTAAAACTACTTAACCTCTAAATTATTTTGCAGAAAATAATTTTCAAGTACAAAAGCAACATAAATACAAGGATCCCAAATTTTGTTGATTCACTGTAATGAATGGATTAATGGCAGCGTAGAGGGGTTCAAACAGAGTACACGCTAACAGTTGTTGACACATAACTGAAGCTTTGATTGACTCAAAGACATGCAAATTTACTCATTGATTTAGAATTATACATTCATATGTACAACTTTTATGCCTGTGTGTGCATGTGTTTACACACTTGTTCTTGTTTTGAAGGGTCTTTCATTTGCATGCAGTTTTCTCCCGCACCCCCACCCCCAACACACTTCTTCCTCTGCTCTCTTTTTGCTCTCACTTCCTCTCCACACTCCTCAGTTTGTCATCCCCCTCTCTCTTTTCTAATGAGATGACATGGCTACAGTGTTCCTCTCCCACTCTGTGACAGCTTCTCTGTTGCCAATTAGCGGTGGAGTCAGCAACTAAGAGATTACATCTCTGTTTGTGTGTACAACTCACAAATGAGACGGTCTGCTTAAAGGCCAAAGATCTAGCCAGCAAATGAGTGTGTGCACAAGTGTGTAAAAATAGCAAATCTGTACCTGAGTCAAAACTTTAACCTGGTGCAGTTCCTCACTCGTTTATGTTGATCATACATTACTGTTTGGAAGTGACGACATTGAAGAGTAAACTGTTGATACAATCCTGAAAGTGTTGCAGTGGGAATTTAGTTCTCTTAATTAATGTAAAAGCTGTGCACATTGCTGTGTTTCTAAAAGTGGCTGAGCTGAAAATGACTTGTCTTCTGTCAGCTTGTTTATATGTAGAAATGGGACACAAATTTGTTCTGCGCTTTCAGCAAAAGATAAGCTTAAGACACATTAGCACTGCCAGGCAGTGTTAATTTTGTCTACAAATAATTTTTTCGGCAATGGTTATTTTTCACTTGGGAAATATAAGATTATCGCTTTATAAAAATGAATGTGCAAGGACAAAATCTAGCATGATATGTAGCAACACACCCAATATAGTGGGGTTCTAAGTTAGAAGACAAGTTTACTCTTATAGCAAAATTCATAGCCCACAAGATAATTAAAAGCGCTTTACATGAAGCATTAAAAGTATACAGCAGGGTCAGAAGAAGCATTAAAAATAAACTAAATAATTTAATTAAAAGATTGAGGAATTGCAGTTATTTTGGGAGAAGGCAGCAGCAAGTAGAAAAATCATTTACCTTGATTTAAAACGGCTGATAGTTTCTGCAGTGTCCTAGAAGTATGTTCCACATGTGAGGAACATGAAAACTGAACTCTGTTAGTCTGATGTAACCCACAGGAAGATGGTCCAACTTGCTCTGATGTATGCTCATGAAAATAATGCCACTTTTCATTTTTTATATGAAGTATAAAAAATGCTTTAGAAACTGTGTGAAACAAATATCACTGGTGATAACACAACAGATCTGAAATAATACCATCACACCGGCCATCATGAAATTCATGAAGCTAAAGTTATGCTGTGAGCTGTAGGAACTCTCATGTTGCCACAGCCATCATTTAAGAAAATAAAGTCGTTTTTTTTCTGAGATGAAAATGGTTGACTTGCACACTTTATGAAACATAATGGATGTAACAACAAAAAACCAAAATGAAAACATGTCTTGCCTTAGTTACAGAAGACATCAGAGCACAACAGTGGGCTGTAGTGTAGTTCAGTTCAGTTTTTTAAAAATAAATTCTTAACCTTACATTTGAGATTGTAGTAAACTGCTGTAGATTTAACTGAACCATGACCTCACAATGCTAACTCACAAAAGGCTTCTTTTGTTTATTGATTTTCTGTGTTGCTTAATGCAATTCAAGGTTGCAAGGAAGCAGGAGCCAAGCCCTGCATTTAGCAGGCGAGAAGCAAGGTACAGCTGGACAGGTCGCTAGTCGATCACAGGGCCAACATAGAGACAAACAACCATTCATGCTCACACTCATTCTTAGGGACGAAGCCAGAGTACCCATGCATTCACAGGGAGAAGATGCAATCTCCGCACAGAAAGGCCACTGTTTGAACCCCTCAATGGTTTATATCATAAATGAGCTTATTGTTACCTCTGCTAAGGCACAGAAGTTGTGTTTACAGGAGTGTAAATTCTGTTTGTCTATTAGTCAACATAACTCACACATTAATAGATGGGTTTCTCAGGAAATCTCTGAAATGGTGAAAGGTACAACTGATTAGTTCTTGGAGGTGATCAGGATCATTGTCTGGATCCAAGAATTTATTTATTTATTTTTTTACTAAGGATTCTTATTAGCTTTATTATGGGGAGATGGGTATCATTTTATCACTAAGCTTCTAACTCAACAGAATGCCCAGAGTTATTGGCAGAAAAAAACAGAACAAGAAAACATCATGGTAGATGTTATAATCCATCATTGTTTGACCCAGATCATGTTGATACTCTGGATCTGGTGACCAAGATGGTTCAAAATATAGGGGGTACTGGACAGGCTGTTGAGCCTTTTGGGTTTTTTCTCAGGTGACTGACCTTACGGGTTGGCAGAGATTTGAACTCTAAGTCTTTCTGGTTATGTAATTGAATTCAATATATAAAAATATAAACAGATAATCCTTATTTAGATTTAATTTTTTCCCTTGTTGTATAGTCTGCCATCTGCAACTTTAGCTATCATGGATGAAGAAGAAAAGCATTTAGTTGCAAGTGTTTTTTTTTATTTTAATTTTTTTATTTTAATTTAAAAAAAGTGACACGTAAGAAGGAATTTTCATGTAATCTTAACACCATCCAGTGTTGTTTCCCCTTAGTAAAAAAATAACTCCTCATGTATGTGAATACTCACACTTCCAACAGCAGGCTGTTATTCTGATTATCTTTCAGTTTATATACTGAAAAAAACTGTTTGCATAGAAAGTCTGAAAGGCTGTGTTTGTCAGTGAATGAAGAAGAAATATTCTGTATAAATATCAGGTGACATATTTGTCAGATATTCAAAAAATATCTCAATGCAGATGAAATTGAAACAAAAATGTTTGACGCTGCAAAACAAGCCAGGGTATGAAGATGGCAAAGAGATGATTGGTCAAACTGAGCCTCAGGGGTTAAGCTATAAGTGGCATTTATGTCAACATAGAAACGACCGCTGTTCTCATGACTGCCTCCCTGAATGAAACATGTTTTACTATGACAAACATCGCTTGGAGTCATCTTGTTATCCAGACATGGAGTGGGGAGGTGAGGGAGTGAAAACAAGATATATGAAGGATCATTTTACCAAGCAAGGGCAGTTTATTAAAGCTTGCTGTATCTTGTCACTCACACAAATTCTACAATGCCTTTTTTCCCCCTTCTTTTTCTTTACCCTGCTGGATGTCTGTGTTTACATGTAGCATCATGTCACTGCTGATTCACTTTACATTAAATAAGCGTCACAATTCTGTTTTGTTGGGAATTTGATCGCTCAATTTTAAGGATGTGAATGAACTCTAAATAAAGAGTGGCTTGTTAAGCGCTTTATCCATCATAAAACTGCGCCGGAGGGTCTGTCTGGTATGTGATCATTTTCATGCTTGTCATTCTAGTTTACGTTTTAGGGCTTGCATACTGTGTCTTTCATACATGCATTCATATTGAAGCTAAAGTGTACCTGGAGTGGTCGGAAGTCTGTTTGGTATTCAGATTTAATTATTTCTATTTCTTTTTTGCATATTCATGAGCTTGAATTTTAATCCTATATTTTCCTATCAAAACCTGGTTTTTATATATTTTTCCCATCATTCTCTGTGACCACTGAGTCAAAAAGTTCACTTTGGACATGGTGCGTCTACATATTTCTGACTGGATAGGTCTGTGTGAGCAGACAAGGGACTGCAAAGGTTTGCATGTGCTTGCACAGGCTAATCTATCAAAACAAGTGTTTGTGATTTTTAGTGGATGGATGACCTTTGGGGCAGCTCTGGAGTCTCCTGTCACATCATATTGTGGAAATAGAAGGTGCAAACAGAAAAAAAAAGCTGACATAGAAGTTGAGACCCTTGCTGGTTGAATAGCTGGGTTCTTTTTGTGTGTGATGTCCGTGGAGGACTTTTGCTGAGCATGCTTGCTCTTTTTTACAGTTTGCTGCTATGTTTTACATCAATGAGCAGCTCCAGCGGCACTGAAACAGTCAGTGCCCTGCTCAAGGGCACAGTGCCAGTAAGTGTTGGGAGGATTGTTTATGCATTCATTTTATTTGCTACCAGCTGGTGAGAGAAATCCAAAATCTCAGCCCTCTGGTCAAAGCCATTTTTAAATCTTAAGCCTGTCACCATCTTTAGTTAAATGAATAAATCCTGTCTCCGGGAATATCAAATGGAATATATTTATCTTATATCCCTAAACAGTTGCTGTCTTTTCTCTGTCTTTTTCATAATTACGTATTTAACTTAACTAGCCTATTTCTCTAGCCAGCTTCCCAAAGAGCATAAGCTACAACAAGAATCTCAAATCAAAACCTTCAGAAAAGATGGACAGCGATTAACAAGTCTCTCTGACTATGTCCTTTTAAAATGCATGCCCAAATGTACATGAACTCAAAAAGTTTCTCAGCCAATGTGCACAGCAACGCAGGTACTAATTCGTCTCTGAATTAGTAAAACCTTCACCATCGGTGCATCGATACATCCCCAGACAAGGTTAGGCTGCCAATTAGACAAAATCAAGTTTGTAGAGAGTAGTTACTTGATGTGCTATGAAGGTATGGGCAAACATAAACCAAGTCTCTCTCTCCTTCACACACACAAACTCCCACATACACACACAGATGCAATGAAAGCTACATTGGCATTTAGGCAGTGACATTTTCCAAATGGCATTTTGTCTGTGGCTAAAATCCCACTCACCGAGCATGAACCCAGTCATGCTGTATTGCATTTTGAGCCACTACCAAACACAGGCATGTCGCATAGCACATATGTGTTACATGCAGTTGATTCTCTTTAAGAGATTTTATGACCAGGGATATAAAGTGATGACCTTTAGAGCTGTAGTCCTCATTTCCTAGTCTCCAAGATGCCTTGATCATTTCTTTTGAACAACCTTTTCCCTTCTGTCGATTCCATGTAAAATATCACTGGCCATTTATATGCCTTTATATGTATGTTTACATTTATGCATTCGTAGAGACCAAATGATGATGTAAATGGCAGAAAACACAAGGAAAAACTGGACTTGATCTAATCTAACTAATTTCACTTAATTTTATGTTAAAAAGGATCCTTGTATCTACATCTGTTTTCAACAGCTTTAAACCTTATTGGATAAAGTGAAAGTTTACTACATCATGTATAGAAATGTCAAACTGACCATGGTGAACTGATGGATAGATTCATGCAAATACAGATGCATACTGTCATAGTGTTCACTTTATGACAATTTCGATCTAACTATAGCAGCATGCAACCATTTGTTTTACAAATAGCATAGTGGAGTCAGTACAGCAGACTAAATCTCTCTTTGTGTTGGAATCCAAGAGACTGTTGTGGCAACCAGTCAAGCCAGGACCATGTGACTGCTTGTGATTCCAAGGCAGAAAGTGTGGAGTGGACAACTAAACATCTAACCATTTAGCAAGGGATAATACCAGTCAACATTACTCTTCTTTAGCAGAGATAGAGTCCAACAGCTACTGAAGGGGATTTAAGTGAGGCTTTTTCTTAGATTAGTTTTGGTTTCTTTTGAGGAATTGCAGCTCTACTATAACACCCACCAGATTATACCAAATCAATTTATAGAGAGATTAGAAATTTAAATGACTCATTGTTTTGTGTGAACTTTTATGCAATTCCAATGCAGAATTTATACACATACAACAATTGTGCAAATAGAATATCTTCAGTGACCAACTTGATTATACTGTACAGAATATCACAATACTTGTATTTGATTCCATGAACACACAGAACTCTATAAACAAATTAATTATTGACTAATGAGAGTATTTGGATGTTGCTAGTTGATGCCACACAGTTCGCCGCTGCACCCAAAAATGTAACTTGAAACCACATTAGGAAGCCATCTATTAACTAATCACAGAAATACAGCAGAGTGCTGTGGATATCTTAAGAAAATCAGTCTTTTTCTTGTCATTTTCATTTGATAGGCTGAAAAAGAATGATAAAACTACCCCAACAAACAGTGTTATAGATTATAGGACAAAAAGACAACAACATTCCCTTTATCTGGTAATACTCTGCCCTCTTAAGGTGATAATGTTTGAGACCAAATCTACTATCAAGAAAATGTATTCTCCCAAAACGCCTGAAATCATTTTGGCAGGAAAAGGCCAAATCTCATTTTGTACCTACAACATCAACGCCATTGTCAAACTTTGACAAATATTCAGGGCTTGGATTAAATGGATCCATCCAAATTTTATTTTCAAAGGTTGCAACAAAGGTCATCTTTCTAGAAATAAAAAGGAAAAATTAATAGTGTTTTCTTTCGTGTTGTGTCAGTGATCCTATATCATCCAGCTCTCAGACCAGTTTGACACATCAGGCAGATTTGGAAAATCAGCTGTTTCAGCAAATACACGAAGCCAAATGAAGCATTGCATAAAATAATTTCTGTATCATTAAATTTAGTTTTCTTAAATCAGTTTAATTTTATATTTCATCATGTGTCCAAATGTAATAATGCTACATTGCCTGTTCAGCAAATTCATAACCACAATAACCACACAGAAGTATCTTTTTGAGTGTGTACATGTGAAGCCACTGAATTGACTGAATCTTTGATCTCAGTCTGTCTTGATTTTAAAAAAAGTTTCCTCTTGAGTGAGGAGTCAGTTGTTAAATCCACAACCTGCTTCAGTGTATTATACGACTTCAACAGTACATTGTGCCTATTCTTCTATATCTAGACTTCTGTCCTCTCATCATCCTTTTCTTTTCAACTTTCATGTTGCTGTGGTCTTATGTAACTTTGACAGACCAAAGTAATATGTAGCCATCATCATTAGAACAGACACAGATGGGATGGATTATGCATGTTTGTATGTGTAAATCAGTCTCGCATACATAATACAGTTTATGTCCAAACTTAGATAAAAGAGTCAGACATACTGGAACAAGGACTAAACATTGCGAAAGAAAGAAATTGGAGACTGAGAGTTAATTTTATTTTGCCCTTAGAGCCCTTAAATAATTTATGAAGGAAAGATCTGTGAAAGTATTGCAGTGTTTGTGCATTGAATATTTATAATCCATCATGTAAAACTGTTAAGACCCAGCTGTTTGCAGTCACATGTCTCAGCATTTTATTTGTATATCATTTTCTTTATATAAACTCCTGAGTTCATCATCCAAACACATACGACAGCTTCTTCTGGGTGTCACTTGTTTACTTTAACAGTGTCTTGACTACAGGTTAGGATATTTTATTCTTTTTTTATCCATTGACAAACTGGCAACCTGGGCTTGGCCTGATGAATGGCTTATTTTCAGCTGTGTTGGGTGTTGTTTGACTTGCCCTTCTTTGAAGCTGTTTTCCTGTTTCCTTTTTGCCTCCACTTATCAAACAACATTGAATCTCTCAGAGGACTCGCAGTGAAAGTTTTAGAAGAACTACAAAATACTCAAGCTAAAGAACATCACATGCAGTGTGGAGGAGTTATCTTTACGATACTGCTTTGAAGGAGGGTTAGAAGTTCTCTGGGAATAAATGAGAGTCAGAAAATGTATAATGGACTTGATGTAGGTTTTTTCCCCTTTCCTCCTTTTGTTTTACTCTAAATTTCCCTCATTCAAAAGATAAATTTGATAGAAAAAAGACATTTAGATGATTGTGAGCAAAGGAATGCATAAAATTAAAAAAATGTTATGAATATTACAGCTGCTTCTGTTGTAAAATGCACTACGAGCAAGACGTAAAACTTTTATAACTGCAATTAGTTTCATAGCTGTATAAACAGTTTAAACAAGCATTAGTAATGAAAAACCAGCTTTAGCAAACATTCCCAACACAGGCTCAACAAAAAGCAGAAATGTCCTTTTTTGTATCAATAACCATCTCCTGTCCTGAGAGCAGAAATAAGACAACCTTGATAATGAAATAACTTTGGTAGATTTAATAACTAATTCCTTGTGCTGGTACAGTTATGGATGGAAACTTAACTAGCATTGGTTTAAAAGCGAATGGATAGTTTCAGTTTGAGACTGAACGTATACCTTGATGATCTGAGATATTTCCTTTCATCCAATTAGCACATCTGTGAAAATAACTTGAATTAGTTGGGCCATTTACATTTAGAAACAGAGTTAAGCTATATTTACAGAATGACTTTAGTCTCTGGGAAAAGACATTATCTTCTTTATTTGGAAAAAGCAGGCCTATAACCATAGCTACTTTTGTTTGATTATAGACTTCTCACTTTATTGAATGTCATGGTTATTTTGAAGCCATGCTTTTCAACTAATTTAAGATGACATTCAACTCATTCAAATATTCCCTGACCTGTGTTGACTCTCAAGACAAACTTAACAGATTTCTTGCCAGATTGGGCTGAGACTGATGGTTTCAAAACGAAAAAAACACAACATTCTGATATCCAGTAGCTTCCATAATAAAGTGCTGCCTTTAAATAAAAGAAATGCTGTCATGTGATGCCCTGTCTGGACAAAACATTTGTGAAGTGCAGTTGCAGACCAATGGGTCTGTCTCATTTCGGGGTCTGCACACGAAGGCTATGGAATGGCCTCTGTAGGCTGCACTATTAAGCTGTTTGTTCCATCATGATTTGAGACAACCTACCTGGTGTCCAAGGATCTCCTTAGTGCTCCAGTCCCCAAAGTGTTCTCATTTTTGCCGCTCTTACAAATCCAAAAATATTATAAATTGCATTATTTTATTGCCACAGTTTAACAAACTTAGGTTCTTCTTATATGCTGTACAGTTAAAAAAACTAGTCTACATAGCTAAAGTTAAAACGGTTAAAACATCCTCCTCAGCACTGCTGCCTGTCATCAGGCAGCCATTGCTACAGTATGGCTGTCATCTTGTTTGCAATGAATTATAGGTAAAAAGAGGCTGCGAAGGATACATTTTCAGTAGCCTTCTTTTCATGCTTAAGTGGGTTTGGAGGGTGGATTCTGACGCTCGTTCAGACGCAGTTGAATTAGGACATTACTTGGTGCGGTGCTGTCACGTATGCAGCCTACTACACACTTTGTAGTGCGCAAACCCTTAAATGGGACACAATGAAAGGATTCTGGAATGTATAGAATTTCCTAGTTCCATTTAATGAATCAGAAGCACAGCATTTTTAAGATGGAAAGTTGTGTAGTGTAACTTTAATATGATCAGAGGCTGAGGGCAGGGGCACCCTTATTTTTCAATATTCTGTAAAGAGAGCTTTGTTTAAGACAACATCTGCTAGTGCCTTTCATTGCAAGCTTGGTGCATTAAAAAAATCAGAAGCTTTTCCAGTCATACTGACCTCTTAGAGGACTTTACTGTTCCATCTAAATTCATAAATCTGAGCTTATGTATGCATATATACATCCTCATACATATCACAACATGATCAGTGTGAGAAAATTTAAAGTAAAAAATTATAAGTCAGTTGATCACCTGCAAGTTTAGTCAACATGCTAACTTGTGTAAATGCACCACAAATAAAAAAATCAAATTTTTTAAATAAATGCACTAATCTTGTAGAATAAATGCACTAATCTTGTAGAATTCTACTTCTCTTATGTTTCCATTTCTTTTCCTCCGTCTTTTTCTTCTTCTTCCACATCCTTCTCATTCATTTAATTGTGTGTTTGCATGTATGAGGCATAATCCCCTCAGGGAGAATCCTACTGTTATTACCAGTGCTGAGGCTCTGTCCATTGCGTTACTGGTGTGCCCATAATTACATTAAAGAGCACCAATTTGGTGTTGCCTCTAATGTAAACGGGATTTTTGCTGAAAGCTGATGCGGAAAAGGCAAGTTATTACAGCCGGAGGAAAGTTGTGTCTTTTGTGTAAGACAGCAATCATGAATCGCGTGTTAAAGAAAAAGGATAGTTGTCAGTAACCAAGGTAATGCAGAACAAGGGAAGACTGAACTGTTGGCGGTTACTAGTTTTTGTTGTGCTTGTGTTTTGGCAGGTATTTAAAATCTTCGCCAGATGGCTAATGCTCTTGTTTACGGACCTATAAACTGATGTATATAGTTGGCAAGCATGCACACACACACAAACACATGCAAGTACCTTAGTGAAACAATGTACAAAGCTACAAAATGCCACATGTCATAGTTAATGGAAGTTCTTCTCGAAGAACAATCTGTTCTGAGCAGCACAACCTCATTCACAAAATGTAATAGCTTTGGTTTAATAGAAAATCATGGCAATGTAACAATAAAGAAAATAAGGAAGAGGGAAAATACTTTTAACACAAACCTACAACATGGTGCTTCTTCTTACAAAGACAGAAGTTCGGTAACATATGGTATACGTGCATAGCCCACAGCAGGTAACGGTAAACCCTTCTGGATAGATTTTGTCTGGCTCCTCTGTTTTGCACATACTTGTGCATTCAGTGGGAGTGGATCAGGTATCCATCCCTTGGGCATCATCTTCATGTGGCGTTCATCAGCAGTCATCTGAGTCTCCTTGTCTTTCTTTCTCTGTGTCTCCCTTTACTCTCTCTCTCTCTCTCTCTCCTCCAGTCCATGCTCCCTCCTCTGAGCTCTTCTCCTGACTTGAGTTTTTATTTTGTACTCATTAAATTGACAGACAAGACAAGCAGAGAAAGGGGAGACATAGGAAGAAAGAACTCGAGAGCTAAATTTGAAACACATCTAGGCTACATCAGCTGTACAGTAGCAATGGATTTTAAAAGAAGGAATAAGGAATTTTAGTGTGCAATGATTAAGATAATTTAAATGCTTATAAATGATTGTTTTTATAGCAGTTCTTGATATAGGCTTATTTATAAAAATGTGATGTAACAGGGAGTGAATGTCATTTGTACTACAGGTTCCATTTATCATGTTTCCTACTTGGTTTTATTTAGTTTTTGTGGCTGATTTAAAAAGCAGAGTAAATACAAGACTAAATATAAGAAAGCAGTTCGGAGGAAGGTCATACCTGTATTTAATCACCTTTTGTCATCCGTTCAAAAAGAGCAGGTAATATCTGCCCATAGTCACCTTGTGGGGATGGGACCTTATCTTAAAGCAGAAATTTGCTTTTTTTTAACCTGGGGTCTGTTGTCGTCTTTCCTTTCATACATGTGAGTGACGGGGAAAGGAGCGTTCAAGATCGTCAGGAAGTGAAATCCCCCAGCAGTGTTTTGATGCGAGTATTCCCGTGAGATTTGGACACAGACAACATGACATAGATACCAAAGGCAGCAATTGGCAGCTAATACAGATACTTTTATTCATTTCTCCTCTTTAGTACGTTGTCGGACACCTGTTGAGACTATCAGAGCACTTCAGTATGGAAAAAAAGGATGTTTTTAGGGCGAACTTACACAGGAGCAAGTGCCCGATATTTATCAGTAGCTGGGCTGCTAGCTACCCTCCCGGCTAAATACTGGAGCGATCTTGAATGTTCCGTTCCCCATCACTCACATGTATGAAAGTAAAGATGAAAACAAAGCCCAGGTTCAAACAAGAGAAATTCTCCTTTAAGGCAATCGCACACAAATGGCACAATCCTTTTATGGTGAAATATAATCAAACTGAGACAGTAAAATGCTGCTACTTGGGAGTGAAAACTACTTCTCCAAACAAAGTCTAATGAGAATGAACAAACATGTTTTTCAATTTTGTCTACATGAAAACAAGAAGATATGAAAAGCATTACATCCTGTTAACTAATGGTGAAGACCACAGTCTGAACACAATATTCGGAGGTGGCATGTTAATGATATTATATTTTTCATCATTTTCATTATTTTCATATTTTTTCAAATATAAAAAAGCCCTGGTGGATTTTCTGTTAGAAAACACAATGCCTACTGGATCTCTATGTGTCTTTTTGCTTCTCAAGCTATTAGAATCTAATTCCTTGGAATGAAGTGGATTTATTCATAAGCAGGCACAATAAGTGTACATGCACAATATGTAAAATGACAGTCATTATGCAAGACCTATTGCCAGAAAGGTTGAGGGGTTTTAACTGCTCAATGGTTTGTTGTTGTGTGATATTTTTTCCCCCTTTAATGCTGTGTCAAACATTTTGAACAGCAAATGGACTGCACTCAGGCCAGTCAGACACACTCGGTGGAGCCACATTGTTGTGTAAATTATGCAGAATGATGCTGTTCTCCTGAAAAGTCACAAACTTCCAGGACAAAGATGCCAACATGATGGCAGCATATTTGTCTCTAAAATTTCAATATTGATCTCTTCCTGGTACACCCTCAAGTCCTCCATGTCTTGTACATGGATCATTAATGTATTTCAAATACCCCCAGATATTAATACAAAAGAGTTGGCCATAGAAGGAACAGATAATCATATCCTTTGTACTTATCTGTTAAACAACAGTTCAAACAAATGAGCACATTAGGTGCCATTTACCATGTCCCTGTAGAATTTGTGTATTTCCGCAAACATTTATTCTTTGTCTTATTTTTTGTCTAAATGTTCTTGTGAGTGAAAATGACAGGCATTTTTGTACAAAGAAACTTTAGAAAGAACCTCTTTGCAACAGTTTCTCAGTAAATTCTTTCTTTTTTCATGTTAACTTGACTACCGGTGAACATCATCTGAGCAACCTGTTTCCATGTTCTTACAGTACAGGAACTGATGATACTTGAGACATAAAATCCAAAGTTCTACATAATATAAAAGGGAACAACTGATTTGAAGTCACTGTTAGTAGTGCTATTCTGTTAATATTCAATAGCAGAATCCATATTGAAAACATCATAATTTGGCACTGTACAGTAGGTTCTTTAAGAGCATCGGTGTGTGATTTGTACTCAGACTACTACTCTGTTAGAAAATAAATGCATCGTAGAATAAATACATTGGTGAGAGCAGTTCAGGTATGTGAAAACGCATGGACAATGTGGGAGGAGTCACATCCAAGTTTTATGTGAGGAGGAGGGGGGGCGGGGGGGGGGG
>JAVQJG010203712.1:0-14600 GCA_036024015.1 Craterocephalus amniculus
TGCAGAGGGGAGAAATGTCAGAGTGAGAATGGCAGGAAATATGTTAGTGACAAGGAAAAAGCTGCCCCCAGTATTCTAGAGCCCTGATGAGTAAAAATAGGGCATTGGGCAAGAAGGCAGGAAACCAGCCGAGCGAGGCCTCTAGTAGGAATTTCTTCTGGGGAGGAGAGATAAGGGACTTAACTCCCTCCTGTCTGGGCTGACCGGCTTCAACATGTGACATGTGATAACTGATCATTTATGCAGAGATGGACAGAGGAAGAGATTGAAGAAGCACCGAGTGAGTGATATGTGCACTTCTGCATGTGTTTTCTGTGTGAGTGTGTGTGTGTTTGTGTGTGTGTGCGTGTGTGTTTGTGTGTGTGTGTGTGTGCACTTCTGCATACTTTTCGGTGGCTTACCAGCTTTTTTAACATTGACTGCATTTTGATCAGGCCGAAAGCTGCAATGGAAAGCAAAGATCGCACATAAGGGCTCTGTCACGCGAATACACACTCATGTTCACACACACACACAATGAGTTGAGGTAATGGCTAAGAAGTGGAAAGTACCGTGTGTGTGTGAATGTGTAGTTCGTCAGGTTAGAGAGTGGAAGTTAGACAATAAACAGTGGCCTTATCAGACTTATGGCAGAGCTTCCAACCTGATCATTCTAACTATTAGAAACAAATATGACCTCTACAGCCCCTCGCTTCAGCCCACACACTCCCATGAATAAGCAAATTTTATTAAAAAAAAGAAAAAAAAGAAAAGAAGCCTCAGTGGCAACTTTGTCTCAGCGTTGGAGCTTTAGCCCGCTGTGTGTGCATTAGCCTCGACCCTGTGCTTCTTCACTGTCACTTTACCACACTGATCACGCTGCTTTATTTGATTTGCCTGTAGTTACGTGACATCACTGACACAAGATTTATCAGGATATTTGAAAAATCTAATTTTCAGGGCCAACAGTGGAACGCGAGATTGATGACTCGGAGGAGGGGAGACAACAAGGTGATTATCATATCATTGATTACAGTAATTTGTACACGGCGAGGCACTGGTTCAACTGGTGGGGCATTCACTGACAACTTCAGGGTTGACAATGTGGCCACTTCTTGTAAACTGTGGGTGTCTCAGGAGTTCCCGATGCTATACTTATACTGTAACAGCGTCAGAACTTGCCAAGCATTTACTTAGGAAACTAAAAATAGTGCACAGTTTAAATCTTAGTTTACAATCAAGGTCATTGACTTATTATTCACCTTCAAGCATTTCTTTTCTGTTAGGGGAGTAAAATTATAATTCTGGATGACACTAATCAATGTTTCTTATCTGGATGACTTTATTGCTTTTCTTTTAGTAAGATAGAGAAAAAAAAACACTGAAAAAAAGATGGCTCATTCCTTTGTAGTTGTAAATGGAACATTCAGTGAATGGGAAAGGAGACTTTTTCCTACTTTTTCCAGAATACACAATTTCCTCTGCCCCCTTACAGAATCTTACCTTTATTTCACTCATGGTTTGTGATAATTTAAAGACATAAGGTTTTCTCTGAGAAGAAGCCTGTGTCATAAGCGTCCTCATGTGTCCTTGCTGTGTCCAGTTACTCTCATATTGAGGACACAGCCTTCCCTCCAGCAAGATTGCAGTATGAGACAATAACCTAAATATCTGTCAGATTTGGACCCTTCTTTCTCTCCTCGTTTCTTATTCTTGCTCTGTCTTTGCGATCGCATTTCAACCTTCCATTCTCACTCTTCTTTTCCTCCTTATGCACCCGCTTACCCATATTCCCTCGTGGTCACTCTCTTAAGTGATTGCTACATTTCATCTCATGGCAAATCGTCCGTCAGCCCGGTGAGCTATCATTATGCAAATAACAGGCATTTCAATTTTCAGTTGGTCGGAGGGGGAATTTCTAATTAGGGTGAGGCACGGCACTCAAGATGGAGAGAAAAGATGTAAAGACAGAGAGAGACAGTAAGGCAGAAAGGTGTTGTAAATGGATAGCAGAGGTAAAGTGAGAGGTAGAAGAATAGGAGAGTTGTCTGGAGAAGGAGAAGTATCCATCCATGAAATCAACACCTGCCTTACAGTGAATACTCTTCAATTGGCTGTGAGTATCCTACAACCCCCCCCCCCCCCCCACCCCCCAACCACCTTTTTGCCTCCTCACCCAGTTCATTTTAATTAAACGCTGGCATTTGTGGATTTCTATTTTCAAAAAGACCTTTATCGACAGCTCAGTCAGACTTCTGGCCAGATTTATGAAAACATGCATGACTTTGAGGTAAACTATGGAAAAACTATGAAAACTGTATCTTAAAAAACCTGTAAAAATGTAAAAGCTCAACCATGTTTAGTCTTTCTGTCACACCGTAAGTGAACAGAGTTCTTAAATTAGCTGTAGAATAGTTTCCCTGAGACAGAAAGGAAGGGTACCTATAAATATCTGCCTTTGCCTTATTTGCCACTTATGTCATCACAGTTGTGTCATACTGTGTAGCGAGTCATACAGTATCTGCTAGATATCTAAAATCAAAATCTCAAACACTTTGCATACATATATTATTCAGTACAAATTTCATCTTGATGGCCAAAGTCAAGTTTCAAGATCACCTGAAAGTGTTTCAGGGTTAAAGATTTATTGAAGTTGTCTGTTTAACATTAAAGTGACACTTCTGTTGAACTAGGACTGCAACTAAGAATTATGTTGTTTTTTTACACATTTATGAAACACATACTGTAGTAAAGCATTTTTCGATTTACCCTTTTGAGTTAACAGCTGGGACTGCCTTTTTGATAGATCTTCCCCTAATTTTGTCCGCAGTGATGGCAAACAACATCAGACTATATACATGTTATATGTTAATTGCATAACTTAGACGTTTTAATCTCTTTGAATTTAAATGAATTATTACCAGGCTCAGCAGTTTAAGAATGACTAATAGAAAGCCACTGCACACATGCAAATAAACTATGTGTGATACATCTATATGGGACTGTCTTGAAACCAGAACTATGACAGCAAGCATACAGTCTGCTAAATTTATGGGAGTGCTTCTGAGAATTTGACAATTTTAAATTTCTGGTCAACACCTCTGAGCAAGATAGGGCTTTCTTACATTAATATTGATATTTTATTTATTTATTACAGTTACAACTAACATTTTCTTTCTTTTTTTATGTTTACCAGTTTAAGTCTCTAAACTGTAACACAGACAACTAAGAACCCCTGGAAGTTAGTCTGCCACCACATCTCTAACCACAGGTTCAGCAGTGTCAATCTTTAAAAGAATCAGTCACACGCTGTCACATCTGACGGGGTCATACAGTATAGGCATAGAGCACAGCCTCAGAAACACACAGTATATGTCTATCCTATATGCATTACACTTGTATTCTTCTAAGAATGAAAGACTAAACTTTGAAACACTGAATACTGCAATGTCCCCATTTTTACATGCTTCTGTAATGGATGATATATAATAAATAAATCATTTACACAGCAGTTGTGATGTTTAAGTGCAAACAGGCATCAGAGTTAAGCTACTAGTTCCACCTTAAACAAGCAGTGAGAGGAACTTTCACCGGTGTTGCTAGCTATTTAAAAACACAAAATCTTTCTACCCATGTTCCGTTAAATTTGCATCACACAGCAGCTTTACAGCAAAGCATTTAATTCAACTGATGAAAATAACTCAGGCACCCTGAGACATAACATGATGAAAACAATTAATGTATGCGCAGTATCTGCAAGTTAGTGAATTACTTTTTCCACACATGATTTTTCTTTATGCTGTGCTGCTGTCAGATTGGACCAGCACTGTGCAGAGGGCTTATTTTGATGGAGTGTCTCTTTTTCTTCCCACCACTGTAATGAAGCATCAGGCTTGTCTGTGTTTTTTATTTATTCAGCAGCCCAGAGGGACAATATATTTCCTGCAGGGAAAGAGGACGCAGAGAGAGAAAGAAAAAACAAACAAACAAACAAAAAAAGAGGCAAAAACACACAAAAAAATAAGGCAGGTCAAACTTTTCCATCTTGATTAGGTGAATATTCTCATTGTACCTGCAGATAAGGCTTGTTTGCATACCCCAATCTTTTGCATCTATGTCTTAATGCTCCGTTCAGTCATTTGTGAATTCTGTGTTTTTTTCACTTTCTGGTTTGCAAACTTATCTGAACATGGGAAAGTCTGTGAATGTGTTGGGTGGGAAGAATACATACCCATATGCACACATGAACACACTCAGAACAGAGGTTTCAGCTGAGATCAGCAGCTCACCCTAGGCCGTCAAATATTCTGTCAGCACAACCCAAGAATCACAATTGGACTCTTTGGGAGGCATTAATTCAAAGCACCGTAACAATGCTCTCTGAAACCAAATCAACTGCCTGTAGTCAGCATATCTACTCTCAACTAACTCTGTCCTTTTATTTTTCTATCTCCATCTCTTTTCAGGCCTCTTTCCTTGCAATTACTTTCCTCTGCTCTAACTTTGCAACACTGTTTTTTTTTCTCATCCTTGATATTCTTACTTCAGTATAGTAACAATGTTTTGCTGTTTTATGGGACTTTCACACTAAAAATCATATTTTTAGGAATGCTAATTTGTCCATCACACGTTTTGTTGACCTTTTTTCAAGAAATATCTTGAGAAAAATCCGCTATCATTGCTTTGGTTTAGGGTTTCTGCTTTGCACGCTGACAGTTAAAGGGACCAGTCCTGACTTTTTGTTTGGAAGCTCACTGTGATGCATGTATTGTGGAATAACAAAGATTAATAAAACCTAGATACTTTAACATAAACTGCCTAGTTGAAAAAAAATTCACACCTCAATAAGGTCATACTAATATTTTGTTGGACCAACTTTAGCTTTGATAATGCAATGCCATTGTTGTTGCATTGTTTCTATAAGATTCTGCAATCTTAGCATAGTTTGTTTCCATCCAGTGTTGCATTCATTTTATATCAAGATGTTGTATTGATGATGGGAGAGTTTGACTACTGTGCAAAGCCTTCTCCAGCACATCTCAAGGATTCTTAGTGGGATTCAGGTCTGGAGTCTGTGGTGGCCAGTCCCTGTGTGAAAATGATGTTTTATGATCCCCAAGCCACTCTTTTACAATTTGAGCTTGATGAATCCTAGCATTGTCTTAGAATGATACCAGACCAGCTGCAGATCAGAGCACTGCCCAACCACATTTCTTCCTTGAAAACAATGGTCCCCAACCATCCATGCATTGGACGGTTCTTAACCCAATTTAAGTAGTTTCTGCAATCTCCTTAGATGTTTTCTTTGCTTGATGCATGCCAATGATTTGGCCCTCCTTAAACAGATTAATATCTTTTCCACAACCACAAAATATTTTTTCACATACTTGATGCCAGAGATGTATGCTACAAAAAAAGCTAAAGAAGTATTTAGGCTTTCCATGTCTCTGCGGGAAAAAGAATAGATAAAGAATAGTGAACGTTTTGGTATGTTATGTCTCCTACATGTATGGCTCATATGCAAGTATCATCTGACCATTCACCTCTCAAATCAGGAAGTAACTCAGGTCGCCATAGGCTGTAGAGCTAAATTGTATAGGGAACAGCTAAAATGAGATGCTAGCATAAGCTACAAGGGAAAGTTAGCCAACAAGTTAGTAGAAACTATGAACCACTCCAAGTCTGAATGAACAAATGCTAGCAGCAAGCTGCTGACACTGGGCTTACAGACTCCTATTAGCAGTTAACCCATACTCTGGCTAACTTCTCTTATTCATCATATGGTTAGGAGATATGGCTTTATTTAAGCTATATATCCTTACAAACTGAAAAAGGGTGTATATCCAGGTGTATCTTCTTGACCAGTTTGGACCATAGATTTCTCTCTTAATTTATATTCTGTATGTTTTTTGTTTTTTTTAACCAAAAGTTCATGGACAAAAATGATTAATTCACACTTTAGATATTTGCAGCATTGCTGAGATGACACATGCTTTTAGAACATAATATAAATTTGGTCGCAACATATTTTCTTTAAGGTTGTCAAACAATCAAAATGTTTTATCTGATTAATCCCAGTATAGCTGTGGATTAATAGCATTACAAAATATAAACGTTTGGTACATTACTGCCACCAACTGGTAAGGAGTGGGGACCAGAATGTCAGATGTGACGAGTGAGTGGCCTGCACATGCGTTAAACAATAAAACATATTAATTCTGAAAACTAATCTACAATAACTGCGCTAATTTTTACACAGCCAGTTTTTTGTTTTATTGAATCAGAAGACTGATACAATCTGACTATTTTTAAGGCATCATTCTGTCCAGCTTCTGCTTGTATTAAAGTAATCTTTACCTTTGCGTGTGCAGCTCATGAAGAAAAAAAAGAAAATCCCCTGTTTTTGTATTAGTGAAAGCTTCTCCCAGTCATCTGTTTATGCGTGTAGCACACTACTTGTGGCCAGAGCGCAGCAGAGGTGCTGCCTCTGCTTGTCAGCTATCAGTACTAAGTTGCACTGTTGTAATGGTTGTTTTGTCTTTGGTAAACATAAATATGAAGAAGAGAGATTTAACAGAAAGGAAGTTAAAAGAAAATTAAGTTTTTTTCCTCCTCTCCATGTTGGAGAGAGCAAGGGCACCGCCTGCACTTTATTAATGCCTTCCATCTTCCCTGTTTTTGTGTCAAATGTGATGCAAAGGGCAGGTGTGTGTGTATGGGCGTGATAGAGAGGTTGAATAAAAAGATAGCAAGCAACTTTCTGCCATCAGGAGTTATTCCAGTGCATTCAGTTATCCTTGCCAAAGGCTGTGTTGTTAAAAAGGTCTTTAGGGGCATTTTGAAACTGTCTTTGATACAAATAAGAGGCATAATTCATAAATGTTGGCTCATCTCATACATTCAGCTTTACTCTGATGTTCATGAAGCCTTATTATTGTACTTTGATTTGAAATTAAGCTTTTTTTAAAAATGTGGCCACTTTGATGATCATTGCATTGCCCCCCCTCCGCCCACTCACCAATCTCTGACTGAAACTACAATCTTTCTTAACATGTATAACTGCTATTCTATTATTTATTGTAAAAAAGCGAGGTTTAATCTACCCTCTAATCCTCACAGTAGTCTGAATGTAGAATCTAAGCTTCGGCGCAATTTAAGAAAGTGCTGTCGAATTTCCTATTAGCCCTGGAAACATGCTACAAAGCTCTACACTGTTGTTCAGCTGATACAGAATCTATTTTCTATCAGTTTTCTGTGACCTGAGACACAAAGTCAAGTCCGAAAGAAATAGAAGAAACTGCAGAAGAAAAGTCAGTTTTAACACTCTATCATAGCGTTTAAGAAAAGAGGTGGCCAAATTCATCCGTTTTTTTCAGTCTTCCTTAACAGTTTAATGTATACGGCATGATCATTTAATAAAATGCACAGACTGGGTGGAAACTGATGTATAAAAGAGTAAAACTGTCACATCAGAAAAAAGATGAAAAAACAGAAAGAGATCCAGAAATAGAAGGACATGTGGAGTATCTCCAGTGTCTCCAGCTGATTTATTGTGCCCCAGTGTAAACTGTGATCTGTGTTGACTAATGGAACTGAAACTATTGGAGAAATGTAAACACAAGATACAACAACAGGAGGAAGGGTGGAGGCAGTACAGAGGATCAGAAATTACGAACAGACGAGGGTAAGGGAAGCGGGAGAGTGTAATGCAAAGGCAACTTGGATTTCAACTGTGTTAAAACGAAATATGACCTTAAATGATTATCACATAATGAGTTGGTATAGTGTTGCAGGCTTGTCCTTATTTGTGAATGCAAACTGATGTGTTGGCATGCTGAGTTAACAGGCAGAAAACCTGCAGTTAGTCTTAAAAAACTATAGATGAAACACTGGTGCGGCTTGGTTATTCCGAGCAGGATGATATTGTATTTGATGTGTCAGTAGTGGTTTGAGAAGGGTAGACACTGGCTTCACATCCTGGTTATGGTCAAGCTGCTGTAAATGTAACTTTCTCCATACAATTAAATTGAAAGCAACAGATTAATAAAGTTATAGCTAACAAAAAGATCAGAAACCTCTTTTTATGTGTTTATGGCACACATGAATGTGGATTTATTTGATATGGTTTAGTTTTTAATGTGATTCCCTTTGGGGGAAAAAAACAAACGCTTAATGTCTCTGAGGTCTATAGATTCCCGCTCACAGATGGCAGCAGAGATACTGTGGATAAATCAACATCAAAAGATGATTTAATCTCTCACAAGTCCATGCAAGAAGTGTTAGTTACATGAAAATGAGAAGTTTCAAATAAATCCAAGTTGGTGGCCATGAGGTTCGAGTGGCATAAAAGTACATATACAGCCTCCGAACCTTGACCAATTTTCAACTTTTATTGTTAGATAATGTCAAAGCTAAGTCTGAAAATTACAGATGTGAAGCAGTTAGAATATCATGTTTCAGCTCTTGTCAGATTAGATTTATATCACGTTCATTGCAAAATGTATAAAGGAAAGTGATTCATCCCATTGCAATATGCAAACCAAGGCTGTAGCGTGCAGCTGTGTTTGTTTCAGACTAAAGTCTTTATAAACCACTGAAAAAGTGATTCATAGTCTGTTAGTGACTGTTAGACCACCACAGCTAGAAAATTGACTGATATTACGTTTGTGCAGCATAGTTCATTTGTTCTATCAACACAACATCAGGAACAACAACTTTAAGAGGAGACAGCATTGAGACAACAGAGTCTGAGTGGTTATTTGCAATAAGTGCAATGTTTTGTAACTTTTTTATTTCACATCTGTATGCAAGCATTTTTTCACGTATATCCCTGATACAGGATGTACCGCTGTCCCCCTCTTGATATATAAATACACATTATGTGTGCATGCATTGAGAACACTATACTATAGATGAGTGATAGTGTTTCCTGTAGGCCCGTCTAGGCCTTGCATTCCTCCCATCACTGGAGTTTGATGTGTGCAGCCTTTCAGCTAATCTTGTAAGAATGTCGGTTTGAGACGGCACATGTGTTCCATTAAGTCCAGATCTGCATAAATAATATAACATGCAACAGCTAGCGTTACAGCAGGTAACTATACCCCCACAGCTGCGCCCCTTGGCTTTACAGTGCCCTAACAGCCCAACCTATAAAAAGAGAGAGCCAACATTTATATCTAATGAGAAAACGTATCACAGCGCCTGCTGAGCCTGTAGCGAGCTGCTGATTTGTAGAAAATATACTGTTTGGATAATTAATGTTTATTACAGAGCAGAGACTAAGATCCTGGATTGTGTTGGATGCTAACAGTATTAAGATCTCATAAAATCATGTTAGCCATTCTTTTGCTCACAATTATTTGGCTGTGTGTGTGTGTGTTTGCACAAAAACATAGCATATGTTGACTTCATTGAATAAAGACACAATAAATCCCATTGTAGTAATAAATTTGTTTGTACCAGCAATAAACTACTAACTGTATGATTACATATTAGCTAATAAGAATAAGTTAAACAGATTTTTTTTCTATAAAACTGAAAAATACTGAGTGCAATGCGTATGAGAATTTTGTCTCATCACCTCACTTACATGCTTATGCCAATACATTTGTGAAGATCTGATCTTAATATCCCAAATATGATCCTATTGATCACTCATTGATCCCCAATTAAAGAATTTCTTGAAAAATTATCCGATTAGTCCCGATTATTTGTTGCATCCCGCTTAAGCTTGTCTTCTTCCTCTTCTTCTTCTTCTCGTTTGGAAGCGGTGTGATAATATAATCATCAGTGTCATGTAAATGTCCTCCGAAGACATAAAAGGTCATTGCATTGTTGGAGCTGAGTGAGAATGCACCTTTATATCCTTGCTGCTGTTGTTAATGGCTCTCTGGATGACTCTCATTGGTTCTTTTAGCTTATTGTCTTCCTGCTCTGCTTGCACCGGTCGGCTTGGCTCTTGTCGGACGGTGGAACCGTGTTTTGCGTCTGCTGTCTTCTTGGGGAAGTCCCTCTAAATTTCAAACAGGCTCATATACAGACGCTAACAAAAAAAGTGCAGAGGATGCCAGCTTCTTCCTGGTCTGGTGTTGTGTCTTCCTGTCACAGTTCACCAAAGCTACAGTCTGAAAAATTGCGAGGAGACATTCATATGTGTGTGTATTTATTATTTACACCAGTTGCTTTCACAGATGAACTCTCCTTTCTGCTCTGTTTTGGTGTGAACCAGCGTGGTTATGCAAGATCAAGGGAAGAAGAGAGAGGTTAAACTCAGCGTGATATCTAGTCAGTATCACAAAAGTCTTGGAACAACCTGGTTTGGTAGAGACATCACAGAAACCCAAAGCCAGCCAAAAAGTGAAACGGGGTGAGCTCATCTGATGTGAGGACTGGAAAAACAAAAGAAATGTGTTAGAGAACAAGTGTAGCAAACAATGGTTCTCGCACTTGCAGACTGTTGTGAGCCGGCGAGGAAATGTGAGGAGTTTGGCTGTTGCTGTTCTGGGTGCCAGCACTCCTAATGAGTCTGTCAGGACCAGTTAACACAACCAGGCCTGCTTGTGTCCCCTCCAGGCCACAGACAGCTGTTATTAGCCGCATAATGGCATGCCACAGGGCCAGATTAGCCTGGCACACTGGAGAAATATCAAACATTCACTTACTGTGGCTCCTTCGCTGGTTAAAGCAGCTACTGTATTCTGTGAGGCATTTGTTTAGCTGCGATTCCAGCGAGCTACCTAACCAGCTTCAAAAGAAGAAAAAAGAAAATACCATAGTTTAGTTTACAGCTGCTCCTCTGCAAGGCCGACAGAAAAAGATATGTCAGACTAGATGTATTTTACACCCAGCACAAATACATCTCATTAGAATCCTGTTTCAAAAGACTGGTGAAGTCCCAGTCAGATATTTTGATAATTATGAGAAGATCATCTATTTACTGGCTTTGACACTTAGAGCTGTCAAGGAAGTGCAGTGTCATCTTTAATAATACTGTGTCACCATTATGCAAGCTATATTGACAAGTTGTACCCTGTTATCTACTCATCCATTTTTATGTTTCATTATAAGAACAGGAAATCAAAACCTCACACAGCAAAAAGTCATGTGGGACAACCTGCGATGTGTAAGATCTGTGACTTGCCAACAGATCAGCACACTGCTAACACATAAAGTACACTGCAAAAAAAAGAAAAGAAGACAAACAGAAAAGAGGAGTGCTGCTTGTATTGTATAAATCAAGCTCATCGAAGTTGCCATTTTTTAGTCTTGTCTCATCCATGGCGAGTTACACAAGCCGTTGCATGTGTGGGTTTTGCTCTGTGGTAATCGGTCTCTATTTTGACCCATAGTTGCAGTCAGTAGAGGTGTGTGTTTATGCTATTCCACTGAAAAAGCACAACCTGCTGTTATTGTCTGCGTGCTGGATGTGTGTTTCGGTCAGAAGTGGAAGTCAGTTGTTAAGAGTTAAACACTGCAGTGTGAAGTACTCCTCCATAAATATGTCTCTGCATGTGTGATCACATCTTTTTTTTTTTGTTGTGTTTTTTTTTTGGGGGGGGGGTTGTTTCCAAAACAATGTTAAGAAGGAAACAACTCTTACAGTGTACGAGATAATGTTGTATTTGTTCCTAAATGCTGCACTTTTTTCTCCCATACAAAACTGCATTATAGTCTCATTAGCAGACTGTTTTGATCATGTTTGCCAAACCAAACAGGAAATGGAGTCATTTCCAAATACCAATACGTTTTATACTCTAATTAATGAGCAAGAAGCTTCCAAATCATTATGTGCAGTTTTTATTTTAACAGACACAAAACAGCTGAGCAAAAATTGCAGCTCCGCTTCCTTTATCAATTAAGACTCATACAATGGGATAGTGCTCTGCATAGGTGCTTTCTGAAACACATGAAAACTGAAAAAAAGAGGCAAAGAGCAATGATCACGCAAGAATAACAGAATAAAAAGCAGTCACAGAGGTGTGGCGAGGCACTTATAGCTGAGAGGGAAGTGAGGAGAGAGATAAAAGACAAAGAGTGTGATAAAGACGGTGAGATTTGAAGTGAATCCTGGTAGTTACTCATGCTGTGGCTGTGTGCCACCGTGTCAACCCCACTGAGCTACAACGTCTTTCCCTGGCAGGGACCACCTTTTTTCCCAATCATTAGCTTCCCAACCGCTGAGGGCTTTTGCCCCAGTTCTTTAGGTTGTGCTTTACAGCTGAAAGCCACATGTGGAAGTGCAGGGAGGAGCTGGCACTGCACTCTAATTACCAGCTCTGCAATGTATAGAAAAATGGAGTCGGCAGAGTGGAGCAGCGCGCAGCAACTCTGGCTACCAAACACAACAGCTTAGTGCCATTAGTGCCGCTGCATGAGCTAATCGTATGCAGTTATTATGTGTGGTACATCACCATGAGTTGATGGGATTTCATGTGGCAGCGCATGTGCATGCTTTGTAATTTATACAACTATTGATAAACTCTACATGGACCACAAAAATTAAAATGACTTTATTGTGCGATTCCTGCATTCTCAGTGAGAGAATGAAACCGAAGTGATTTTGAAACTTGGGTAGTTTTGGGTTAATGAAATGCAAAATTTAGGTTTTACTAATGTAGTTTAACCACTGTTTGTTGGATTTTTCTCCGTCTAGAATTAAGAAAATGTACAAAAATCTCTCTCTTTCTGCCCTTCAGAGCAGATATGGTGCTCCAGATCGAGGGGTAAGGCTCTACAGCTCCCTGCCAATGCGCACGAACCCTGATGGCAAGAGACTGCCCTCTACTGGGGTAAGACTCCTCTCTCTCTCAAGCCCCCCTCACCCCTGCTCCCTCACCCTTTGATCTCATTGCTAAATACCATAGTCAATGCATTGCGTGCAGTGTAAGAGAGTATTTCCTCCTGAGCATGGTAATGCTGTCCAAAGTGCATTTTACAAAGAGTCTGCTTCGAACTTCACACCTTGCTCTCATTATGACTCCATATACCACCTTCTACCACTAACTAACCCCAAGATTTCCCCCACATTCACCTTGACAGACCTGCTCCGTTCCCACTCTGCAAACCAACTCTGGCTCCCAAAGCAGCCGTCTGACTCGGTGGTCAGTGTGGCATCTGCCTGGCAGCCTCTTAAAGAAGCAGTTTGCTGCATGTGAGAGCTCCAACCAACTCTTTTTGGATTCACACAAAATGTTCTCACTTTTAGAAAGAAAAAAAAAAAGCTCCTGCTTCACACCTGTTCCTGCTTTAAGGATAAAAAACTGGCATAGTTGACAAAGCAGAACCAGTACCAATAATGTAGCTATTTTCTCCTTTTTCTCTGTTGTGATGCATTTTGTCATCAGAGTCTCATTTTTGTGTCGTTTTATACGGGGACACTTGGAAAGGTGAAAATATGAGGTTTATTGAAGCTGCAGCTCTAGCACACTTTGACTTTGACAAAAGTTCTGGAGCGGTCAGTCTACTCTGTTTGTAAAACCACTGCTTTATTCCCTTTTTTTCCCATATATAAAAAAAAATCTTTTAGTATTGTGAAAATCATAATTAGAATCTGGCGTGCCTTGCTTTTATGCATTTATGTAACAAAGGAGAGAAAATGAAAGAACAATAGAGCAAAAAAAAAAGAGAGAATTTAATTTCCCCGTTTTTCATGTTTCACTCCATGCAAGTGTTTTTTTGAATTATCTCTTCAGCGCTACAGGGCTCGGCGCGAGGAAAGAGCGGGTGAGTCAGGGAGAGGGAGGGAGAGACAGAGAGGGACAGGCAAAGTGAAAGCAGTGTAATATTGTTGGTGCACACCTTTTTTTTAATTACAACAGAGATTGTATTGATGTCTCTGGCCACATGTCCTAAATCATTTATCAAGGGGGAAGAGTGCTAACAAAGCATTTCTAAGAAAGCCATCCTCTCCCCCTGCCTGGAATCATACGTTATCTGAAGTGAATATTGTTAATGCTTTTCAGTGGAGGGACCTACTTACAAATCATGGGAACGAGCTCCTTGTCAGGACGTGCGTGAGGTAGTAAGGACATATATCCTTTTCTCATCTGATTATCTGTTGCACAAATTAAACTCTGCGTCTAAATCTCTACGTAGGAGTTGTTTGCACAAACGAGGTGAAGGATAAACGTCAATGCGAGGCAACAAACGCGCCTAATAACCCTGTTTCACCGTCTCAGCAGCATCCGAAAGATGGCATCTTTTTTGTGCAGATAAGTATTTTCAAAAAGAAGACAATGTGTGCTATTTACTCCCTCTCTCACCCACACTTTTGGTTTTTCGGTCATTTCCTTTTGTCTGTTATTACCCGAGTGTGGAGACAGTACAGTAGCAGACTATAGCTACAGGCTGCATGGAGAGGAGGAGGGGGGGATATAAACCACTTAACATGCAGGAGGAAACCAGACGTTTTTCCATTGCACTTATCAGGTGCTGCGGTGAGAGCAAGTGTCAAGGTGCAGTAGGGCCCTGCCCCCCCACCCCCCTCATTCCTCTCTCACCCATCTTCTCCTTCCTCCCTCCTTCCTTCCCCCTGCACACCCCTTTTATTTTTGCCTGATCTTTATCTCTGTCTCCCCCCTCCCTCCTTCTCTCTCTCTCTCTCCCCTTCCCTCACCTCACCT
>JAVQJG010203776.1:0-13569 GCA_036024015.1 Craterocephalus amniculus
TCCAGCTTCATTGCACTATAGTTGTTCATATTGCGCTCTGTAGGTCTAAGGCCACGGCTTGCATAGGCTACAGGTCTGATCTTTCCATCCTGTTCTTGAGAAAGTACAGCACCGAGTCCATTATAGCTGGCATCTACTTCCAGAATAAAAGGCAGAGAAAATTTTGCATAGGCCAAGACAGGAGCTGACACCAATTTTGCTTTCAAATCTTCAAAACTGTGTTCACATTCATCTGTCCATACTATAGCAAGGGGTATCTTTGTGGGCTTGCGAGACTTGCCAACAGTTTGTTCAGCCACCAGGCGGTGCAAAGGGGCTGCAATCTTGGCAAATCCTTTGACGAATCGCCGGTAATATCTGGCAAACCCTAGGAAGGAAGGCAGCTCCGGCACAGAGGTTGGCCTTTCCAACTTAGACATGCATCAATCTTGCCTGGGTCTGTTGACACACCATCCTGTGAACTGACATGACCCAAGTAGCTCACCTTTGTTTTTAAAAATAAAATAAATAAATAAAAAAATCCCCCTTTTGCTTTCTTAAAACAATTCCTAGCACCCTACTCACTACCCAAGGAGACCTGAAGACAGCCAGGAGAGAGAGGCAGAAGAGAGACCAGCAGGTACCCTTTATACATGCCCTTGATAAGAGGGGAGGGGCCAACTTGAGCACACATACCCAGAGTATTTAGTGCTCACTACTACATATACAAAGCAGTATACAGTTAAGTTAGCAGTACATGAAGGTTGTATTAATTTGGAAAAATAGCACTACATATTGATATCTTTTAACATGATGGAAAAAACTGGGTGTGGAAACCAAATCTTTCTGTCCACAGTTTGAAGGAAGTCTCTTGCGCAGAGTACAGAAAGACACTTTTATCTTCCTTGCCCTCACCGAGAAAACCACTAACATTCCACCCACGTCCATAAATAGACAAAGGCAAAGCTGACCTCATGGTTTTGGTAAGGCTATCGTCATACAGACAGGCCAGCTCAGATGTTATATACAAAAAAACACACATCAGACATGAACTGTACACACACATGCATCTACACAAAGACACACACTTCTCATAAAGAGTGCTCAGACCACTGTCTTTTTTCTCGTGACAACAGAAAACCTCCCTCCCCCACAGATGCACGTGAATAAACACATATAGTACAGAGCTGTGAGAGATTTGCAGAACTGGGACTGGAGCATGAAAACAAAAGCACTCAGGCTGAGGAAATGGTATAAGGCCTTTGGGGGGATAGAGAGAGATAGAGAGAGGGAGAGAGGGCTGTGGATACACGGCTTCATAACAGGAAAACTCCTTCCTTTTCAAAAGGCAGAGGACAGACCAGAGAGTGCACCCTGCAGGCTTTCAGCACAGCCTGGCAGCCAGGCCAGACGCTCTCTCAACTGTGACTTCGTTTCCAGCAGGATCAAGACTTTCAATCACTTTTCATTTCATCATTTACAGTCAGCAGAGCCATTGATGGGGAACATACACAGCAAGACTTAAAATTAAGAGAGGTAGTTTAATCGGAAAACACGGCAACTGCTTGAGAAATCCAGAGAGAAGAGACAATCTGAAGGGCATAAAAACCCAAACCCCTTCTAAGGTAAGAGAGCATGTTCTTTAGTTTTGTTGAAGCTTTTGTATCCCATTTTTGCAGGATTACATTGTACTGAGGATTAAAAGCTCATCTGCATTTATAGTCTGACAAACTAAAGCATGTTTGGAAATGATTCTAAACTGACCTATTTTTACTTTTACTGTCTGTGTTTTAGGTAACCATGCAAGTAGGATACCAATGGAGAAATGTACTGTTCCTAGTGGCTTTAGTGGTTCTGCTGGAGGTCTGCAGGGTCCATGGCTGTCGAGTTGGCACAGGACCAGAGTGTGAGAAAGCTCCCTTTGTCCCAGGCCACAACTTGGCAGGGGAAGGCTTTGATGTGGTGCGGCTGCGTCGAACAGGAGCGTATATCATCGATGTCAAAGCTCATCTGGCTGATAATCACACCTGTACACTGTGTCCAAACCGCTTCCAAAAAGGACAGGTAAAAACTGCTAAAATCCCGCTGCTCAGATTTCTCTTTAAATGTTTTCTTCCCACCACCTGGATTCCACTCAACGTCCTGCCTTTCCTCTCCCCTTCAGATCCAGAAGCTACCAGCAGCAGTGCTGGACTGGCGTCCCTTCAGTCGCTGCAGTAAGCAGCTTTCCAGTGCCCTTCACCACTCTGTGGACTCCCTGCTGCGCAGCTCCAACTCACTGGTTAACAACAACTGGGGTCTAGGTTTGAGCCTGGACAATATTGGCCAGGCCGTGCTGGGGGGAAGCCGCTCAGATTTGGCCAAGTTTGCTCGCTCGCAGCACAGCGTGGACAAAGCCACTTTCGCCATTCATGAAATCAGCTGCACCTATTACAGGTAAATGGAATAGTAGGAGAAAATAGTAGTTTGATTTCCATGGAATGTATTCATTTATGCAATAATTAGCATGCATTGAAGTACTGTTAGATAAGTATTTTAAGTATTGTAAGATAGCCACAATGTAGCATAAGCCAAAGTCAAAATATTTCATGCTTTTAAAGGAGGCAAAGAGTACAAGATAATAAATGATCATGTTACATTGCATTACATGGTGTAACACATTCTTAAACCTTTCATGCATGAATTAACAGTGCCATGTTTTTTGCATACATTTTACTTCCACTGACATAAACAGTAATGTGATTTTATTTCTTAATCATATTTTACTTTTTATTTATTTTATGTATTTTTATATTCCATTCAAAATGATGAATAAACTATGCATTTCATATTTTTATAATATGAATATTTAATAAAACAAATTATGGCAGCATCATTTTCTTTTCCTGTTTATCGCAAAAGAAAGTTTGGTTATTACAATGTATGTACATGTATAAATATTTATTCTACAGTAAATGAGTGTATTGCATGACTCGCTGATGTCCCCTGAAGTGGCAAAATTACAAATTTTCCATACAAGTCTATACTGGTAAACAGCTGTCAAATAGGTGTCCACCTTAGTGGACACTATGCATAAAAGGGTTAAACAGGCATAATTAATTTAACTTTTAACCTGTCACTCCCAACAAAGGCTCTAAATTGCTGTAGGAACACGTTTTTTTCTTTTACACAACTTTAGATTTTACAGGGAACTAAGCATGAGGGAAGAGATGAGTGTACTGCAGGTTCTTACACGTAGCCTTCATGCTTGCACTGTTTGCAACTGTTTGGCTTAATTTGCAGCAGCTTATTGTCTCTGCTACAAAAATGTCAAGATTATAGGGTCAAACTCAACGTGCCTTCTGTTTTTGTAGCTACAGGCTGGCCGATCATCCCCAGCTGAGCGCAGAGTTCACAAAGCATTTGAAGAGACTCCCACAGAGTTTAATCACAGCCCAGAACAGAGCCTTATACAGACGGCTGATAGACACCTATGGAACGCATTACATCCACCAGGTCAGAGAAACTTATACTGCTGCAGAATATCTTTTTAACTATGTGGTTTACTGAGGATGCACTGACTTCTATCATTCTATAATTTGTGCTTGCTAGGTCCAGCTTGGTGGCAAGGTGAGGCGAATTACTGCCTTCAGGACCTGCCTGGCCACACTGAAGGGCTTCTCAGAGTCAGAGATTAAAAACTGCCTGAATCTTGAACTTCGTATGGCTCTGGGTTTCGTCCCTTCCAATGCATCCTTCTCCAACAAGTGTGAAAACTTCTTGAAGGGCAATATGAGCATGGGCTTCTACCAGGGCTTTATGACACATAAGATAGAGGTAACTGGAGGAGAGAGGTACTTCCCTGACATCCTCTACCAGCAGGAGCCTGCAGAAGCCTACCAAAGTTGGCTAGGCAGCCTCTATGACAACCCTGATGTGGTCTCTTATGCCATCTTCCCCTTACATCATTTAGTGGAGGATCCAACAATCAGTGATAATTTGAGAACCACAGTCTCAGAGTATATCAAAGAGAATCAGCTGAAAGAGGACCATCTGAGTTTAAAGAACTGCTCCCCTGGTCCAAACCTGGATCATAATTGCTGTCCTTTAAGGGCTGGCAGAGGAACTCTGAGACTGGAGATCCACAGAGCAGCGGGGCTGAGGGCTGATACTTTCACAAAAACTGACGCTTATGTGATGATCTTCTACGGTGGCATGTACGAGGAGACTGGGACAGTGATGGATAACAACGACCCAGAGTGGAACGTCACTTATGATTTTGGCTCAGTGGAGCTGGGTCAGGCTTTGAGGTTTGAAGTGTGGGATAGAGACGTGCTTTACAATGATATCGTGGGTAGGTGCCTCATCTATCCTGAGAGAGGCGTGCATTCTCTTAGCTGCCAACTGCGTAAAGGAGTTCTTTATTTCTCCTATACCATTACATGTGATGCTCATTTGATAGGGTTCAGGTGTGGACGATACTCTCCACATGCTGAATAGATCTTCTTCATCCATCATAACCAGTGTTTGATTTTCTTTTTTAAAGAAATACAGTACTTGCATTTCTGGCTTTTCATGTTCTTGCATAGCATTATACATAGCCATGACACCATTACAACACCACAGAGAAAAAGAGTTGCTACTTTTGTTCTTTGTAAATGTCTTATAATGATTTCATATTATCTAAACCATGTCAAAGTTCCTGTGCATTCTTTGTACATTTCAGAATAAAGACAATTAAAATGCAGGATCCTATTGTTCAGTTTCATCAGCTGCTATTTGTTCTATTAAGACCATTGCAAATACATAATGACGGATAATTGAAGCTGGGCACAGACTTCAACGTGCATCCTGAAGGCTGTCGACTCTGCAGTGAGCCGTTTTAATGGTGGAGAGTAGTTATAAGATCAATTCAATAATCTTAGACCATCTCAGACTACCATACAGAGATGCATTTACATCATTTACTCCAAAGAAATAAGTATGCTTACATTCTTGGAGGCAGCAAATATCTGATGAAAGAGCAGGAGGTACTTAAAATATCTTCATTTATGTTGGCTTTGATCTGTGTTTTTGAAGGGTAGACATTTGGATCTTGAATATTTGTTTAATCCATTTTGAAATGACAATAATTTCAATGTATATATTATATATATATACACTGTATATATAATGCATAATTACATGAATAAAATAGATTTTCTTATTAGAAGCTTCTGCTGCTGAATCACTTGAGGCACAACACAGCAATTTATACCAATATTTATTCATCAGTTTAAATTTGAACCTGAAAAACATACAAAAGCCTTAGTAAAAGCTTCCACGGCACGTCAACACTTATAACACATTGGCCACTTGTACAGTATACTAATACAGCTGCCGTCCATTTCATGTGTTCCTTGGCTCAAGGTATTTTTGAGTAGAAAAAAAGGGGAAAAGCAAGCACCTTAAATTCATATCTTTCTTTTCAAATCTTACTTTTCTAGTTTTATATACTAGATTTTTCATAAGAGAAAATTCTGGATTATTTTTTTAAATGAAATCCACTGACTACACTTAAACATCAATGTATAGTCAGAAAAAGTCAGTTTTTGCAAATAACTTCATCTAGAAAATGACACCAGGATGGAACTGAAACTTGGAACGACAAACATTAAGAACATAGGGCTGTCTGATGCAACTAGCTTTTAAATATGTTTTCCACAAATCAAATGAGCTTCTGATGATGCAATGGATTACAGTATCCAAAAATGTTTGATATAAGCTCATTTTTGTATAATGGATGCAAAATACAAAGCTGAACTGGAAGGTAACAGAAAGATCATAGGGTTACTACTATCTGTTATTGAGTTATGTTGAAGAAATTGTAGTAGTAAATTAATTAAAGACTTGCAGGAGGGCATAGTTTTCCTTTACAGATTAGACTCCCTTCCATTTCAGTGGGAGAAATACAGAACTGCATGGATTCTGTGAATTTAGAGGATTACTGTTTCACTCCACGTGGTGCAATACAGGATGTTTGCTCCAAATATCCAAACATATGCTTTTTCAGATTCCTACAACCTGTAAACCTCACAACTTGTGGGCTGAATAGTAGATAGAAGGCAGACTTTATCTCACCAAACTGCCCTTGTAAGACTGAGCATGTAAAAAATGTTTCAGGCACAGTTGCCATGGTACTGGTCTTTTTTTCTTCTTTTCATGGCAGTATATGGTTTGCAACAGTCCTCCAAGAACAGACACGAGACAGAGCCCAGAATAACTAGAGTGCCATCAAAAATTCATCTAACCCGCTTCAGGTTTGATGAATCACAGTCCCAGTGACGCTTTGAGTAAAGATGCCATGTCTTCCGTTATGGTCCCCTCACCACCTAGAGAACAATTCATGAACAAATCAGTAACTTCACTTTGGTGTACTTAAGCAGAAATACTGATTATCAGCTCTGATACGTTCTAATACATTCTCTGTTCGTAAATCATGAATTACTGTTTATTTGATTAACAGATTCTCCACTTAATGTTTCTCCAGAACTGATGCTCACTATATTCATTAATTTTAAAAAAAAATGCAAAGGAAGATAATGCAATTTGTAATGAACTTTTTAGGTTTTTTAAATGAGGGGTAATCATAGGTGAGAGACTAATCATAAATACCACAACCAACCATACAGACAGGAAAAATCTTTGAGTCATACATATAAAAGGCCACCTAAAGAAAACATACAATCAAGTAAACCGTTCACAAGATTTCACAGAGAAACTGCAGATAAATAAAGACTATAGAGATTACATAATCTATGTGTACACATCTCACCTTGTTCAGCAGTAGTCATGTCCTGCTCCAACTTCAGCTTCTTGTTGCCTAGGTGCAGGATGCAGTCCTCAATGCTGTCTTTACTGATTAGTTTAATCACTTTTACAGTCCTGGTACACACAACAGAACACATTACCACCGGCACCAAACATTTATAATAGGCACTATGAAAAGGAACTGTTTCACCTAATGTCCTGTAATTGAAATGAACACCATCTGTACTAAATTAAGATTTAAATGCATTCATAGCCGGCATGCTTTTAGCTGCAATGCAGCTACTTACATAAAAGAGCACACTACAATTACAAGGCCTCACTAGGTAAAACTGAAATCCAGAGACGTCATCTAACCTTGTCTGGCCAACACGGTGACATCTGTCCTCTGCCTGCTTGTCATTGTAAGGGTTGCAGTCAATGTCGTGAAGGATGACAACATTTGCTGAAGTTAGGTTGATGCCGAGGCCACCAGCACGCGTTGATAACAGGAACACAAATATGTCAGGATCTGTGTTGAACTCGTCAATCAACAAAATCCTATGGATCAAAAATAAAATCATTGAAGACATTTCATGTGAAGGTAAGCTGAACAACAAAATGCTTCTATTTTTCTTCGATTGATATGTTTTTTTTATCCGGATGCATGCAACAAAAAAAAAAAAAAAAATTGAGTGCAACTACTGCATTTTTTAATAACATCTGATGTTGAGACAAACTTGATATATCCACAATACCACTCAACAGTTTTGACACATATATTTATTTACTTCCAAAATCCAAAATTTAGCTGGTACTATTATTAAACATCAGAATCTGAATGTAAGCATGACGCATTAATGCAACAGAGAAAATGATACAGTTTGCAGCACAGAAGCTGTCTGCTTCCAGACCTCTGGATCAGTCTAAATGGCTTGACATTTTGTCTGATATCAGGAGGAGAGTTATAACTAAACCTATAAAATGCAGACAAAATGAAATGTGTATTGCTGGGAACAGCTTTTCAGTCGTCAGTGTTTTAATCAAACAAGAATATGACCTGTCTGCTATGGGTGTGGATCCATCCAACCTCACATAACGATGACTGAGATGTTTCAGCAGCACTTCCACAATGTCAAGCATCATGGTGAACTGACTGAATAACACTACTCGATCCCCCTGCAGAGTCAAAGAGAAGTTAGAATCTTCTGTGTAAATAAAGGTCATATGTACATGCTTATACACCACAGAAAATGTTTTCAGGATCTTTATTTACCTTGTTTTTAAGTGAGGCTAGTAGCTCTGTAAGGTGGTGGAACTTCCCAGAGTCAAGCAGAAGATCCTTATCAAGCTGATAAGAGCCTATGGAAGAGTACTGATGACACAGGCGATGCAGCTCAAAGTCCGACATAACTTCCATGTCCTCTTGAATCAGAACAGGATCTGCGTCAAAGTGTGTTGGCTCCTGAGGAGGAAGGGGGAAAAATGAGAAGTGACAAGGAATCAACGATTAGACATGATAGCGTGATGGGAACTTTTTAGAATAAATGAAAAGGAGAGAATTAATTTTTTTAAAAAGCTAGTGAGTTAGTATGTCAAACCTTGAGCATGAGTTTGCTCATGGCTTTGAGCTTCTCTGTGGTATAGTACTGCCGATGAAGTAGAGGATGGTTAGCCATCTTCCTCAGCTGCATCATCACATTACACATCTCCCGTTCTAAAGAGGAACACGAGACAGAAATGTCAGCATGGTATCATACTGTATATGAAAGACTGCTTTGAAGAATGGAGTAGAGATTTTAGCTGCATAAATGAGGCTTACTTTCTCCATTTGTGGAAGTCTTGAGTTTTTTAAAGAGGGTTTTGTAGAGAGACTGTTGTTTCTCACTCATGGAGCAGAACTCTATCTTCTCTTCCTTTGCTGGAAGCTGCTTGAGAACCTGAGAAGAAAAAAAGACATTATCAATGACACACCACTATTTCTTATCATTTACAGAATGCACAGATTATACTGCTATGAGAGAGCGCTTTAGATGAATACTGTATTAATAGTGATTACTAAATTGGTGTGCAGGCCCCTCTATAAGAGGCCCAGATTGATGACCTGGGGGCCCAACTAGGCTAAAATATATTTCTTACACTGCTACCAAAACATTCATACATTTGTTGAAAGAACAATGGACTAATTAGCATCTGACAGTATGGAGCCAAACAAACAGTTAAAATGAGGACTCTCATCCTGAACGCAATGAAAAGCCCATCAATTTGAGAAATAAACTACTCAACTGTCTTAAATAATAGAATTGCTTTACTAAAATAGCATCCATCCTACCAAATGCTAACCACACCTCAAGTAGTATGCAGAGTTTCCCAGTTTAAAAAGTCACTGAAGCAGATAAATTAATATTTCCCTCCACCACTGATATAGCTTTATCTTTGTAGAAGCCAATAAAGCAAACATCCAAAATTACTTCTCTAACATTGTTTTTGTTGATGAAAGGGTTCTGCAGAAGAAAATTTGTAAAACTCACCTCACTTTTGATTCTACGCAGGATAAAAGGTTTCATGATAAGTTTGGCCTGAGAAATGCGATCCCTCTCAAAACTGCTTTGCTCCTCATGGGATTTCTGAAACAAAAATGTGACATTTAACATATTAAAAGAAAACAAAAATCATTTTGATGTAACTTCTTGTACTTTTCCCTAAAAATCAGGCAGGTAGGAGTCTGAAATAAAACTACATTTATTCTAATTTGTTTCACAGATGTGCTACATTGTTTTGAATAAAACTTTTTTGTTAATGATGGCTTTCAACCTTTTCCAGGGGCCTGCTGAAGCCATAAAACATGAAGTCATATGACGTTAGAACAAATTGCTACAAGTTTGCAAAACCCCACAGCAAAGAGGTCACAGAAGTAAGTTCAATGCATTGGGTGAGGCTGATATTGGAGCGCCCTCTGCTGGATCACAAAGCAAACAACCTTTAATAAACTGACTATTTTCTACAGTGACAACATAAAAAACATATTGATATTTTCAACACATTGGAATGGATCTTTAAACTTTGAATACAACCTGATGCCCACTTTGATCATAATAAAACACCTGAATTTAGCAACTCTTTTTCTGACAAAAAAATAGTAGAAATATGGAAAGAAATTAAAAGTAGTTATCCAGAACTTAACAACTCAACAATAGTGCATTTTTGTTTTTATAAATTCTAATTCAACCTAAAAAGTAAGAGGACAGACTCATTTTCAGTTTCTGTTTTGTGCCATCCAGATTGGAAAGGCATGACGGTTGAAACATCCCAGAAATGAACAAAACCCAAACTTACCATAGAAAACATTTTGGAGAGCTGTGTTGTGGTGCTGGAAAACATGGAGGGCATGATAAAGTTCAGGAGAGACATCAACTCCAGGAGGTTATTCTGTAAAGGAGTTCCAGTCAGCAGGAGACGATGGTCTGCCTGAGGGGAAATTAAAAAAAGGATACGTCCTAAACTCACACATGTAATATGTAGGGATGATAAGGAGAGGAAGAAAAGAATTCAGAAGAAGTTTACAAATACAAGCAATACATAACTGAGGAGATGTGGTATTAGATACACGCAGGAATAAGCACTAACATTTATAGACATGAGGTGGCGGTAGCGCAGAGAATTCATGTTCTTCAACATGTGGCCTTCATCAAACACAGCATACTTCAGATGCAGTTTCCGAAACAGACTCCGATCGCTTTCGTTGCCTATGGCCAAGTTATACCTGCAAATTAAACACAAATTAAGACCATTGTTAAATTGTTCAAGGATCTTTGTGCATTTGTGGTTAGCAACACTACTCTTGTTTTCTAGCAGCATGCTTATGAAAAAGAATAAAGGGTGACAGGCTTAAGATGTCAGTGTTTGCTTACGTGGTTACAATCACGTTGAAATCCACAGCTTGGTTGAGGATGTCGTGTCTGAGGTAGCAGCGCTCTTCCACAGATCCTACATAAATAGGCACACACATGCATGCTAATGTTTCACACTGTAGGCAAGTGTACAGCAATTTTTTCAAAACTAATTTAATATTGTTTAACATCTAATCTAAAACAATCCTAAACATAGTTTCTTGCAGGATTTTGCCGTAGTTCTACAGACTAGCAAAATATCAACTGTGAATCCTAACAGACTGTTAATATTTATACATATACAAACAACTATAAATTTAGCGTTTTCTTTGAGAAAAGATGAAGGTAGAGTCTTACCATAATAGATAAGAACATTTAGGCTTGGACACCACAGTTTCAGCTCTCTTACCCAGTTATCTAAAACAGAGGGAGAAAGAAAGAGAAGAAAAAAACTTTTTAAAAAAACACAACTGATTTATTTTGGGGCATATTTAATCAAGGTTTCACAGAAAATAGAAAGATATATTATATGTTATAATCACAGACAGTAAGGAAGCAATTGGCAGAGTATCATTTGTGAAGATAAATACCAAGTGTAGAGGAAGGCACGACGATGAGGTGAGGACCCTCTATTCCATTCTCGAATAGCTGGGCCAGAAATGCTATTGCCTGGATAGTTTTCCCCAAACCCTGTAAAGTAAGTGGATTAAGGAACAATGGAAAGAAATTTTGCCAATTAAGTGAAAGTGATAGAAAGTGATAAAAACAAAACAACAAGTGGGTGAAAAAACAAAATCAAACTGCTTTTAGACGGCGTTAATCATTTCTCATCAGTAAATCCTTAAAACGGCTTAAAAATATCATGAAGGTGCCAGATTTCAAAGAAACTGGTGAAAAGTACAAATTAATTTATAGAACACATGTAAAAGCAAATAACATTGGCCAAAGCTGGTACAACAATATAAACCATCATTATCTCATACCGACTCTGTATCTTTTTTCCCTATTTAATGACTAACCTGCAGTTTAGCAGCACACAAATTAATCTCTTTGATACTGACAGTGATATTCAAAAGGTGACTTAATTAATTTTAACTTGAAGCAAATAATACATGCTACATGGCCGTAATAATTACCAATAAAAATATATATACAACAATGTAACTTCAACTCTGCAAATATTTGATGACTTGTTTTATTCATCGAGAGGCTGAAATACAAAATAGTTAAGTGAAAAGTTCATGCTCTGACAAAAGTTTTATGAACATTTTTGGGTTTCGACAAGTTAATGCAGGAGATTAATGTGGGGCGATTCATTTGTTTTTCACAAGCTAATAGTCAACTTCTCATAAATGCTGGTAGTGCAGTGTTTCAAATGACATAAGTTCTAGCTGTTTGTCTTACCATTTCATCAGCCAGGATGCCACTCAGTTCGTGTTCATGTAGAAGAAGCAGCCACTTTAGACCAATCAACTGATATGGTTTGAGCTCAAATCTGAAAGGAAGAGGAATAACTGGATGCCTCACTATTATATACACATTGTGCAAATTCTAATAAATCATTTAACTAAAGAAGATAAAAAACTGATAAAAAAAAAACTCCAACTGTCATTTCTTAATAAGACAATGGTGTTTGGTGCACTCATAAAATATTAAGGTCTCCAGGTTGACTTTATGGACACAACTTTTCACACCCAGATAGGATAGTCTGAAAGTTTCTTTTCAAGCTTCAATACATTTGCCCTCTAAACACAAGTTGTTTTTTTTACTTAATTAATTGTGTCATTTTGTCATTTAAAAAGGTTATCTAGTTATACTTCTCATGTCTTCATATAAAACACGAGGCGTCTTATTACTCGACTGGAAAATTTTCACTTGGCTTACACACAGTGTTACACGGAATAACTAAACACATCATACTTTCCATATTTACTCTGATTCAGGATCTTTTCAATTTTTAAAATATAGAGTAAATGAGTAGAAGAGAATTTTACTTACTGGCTGTTGAGTACGCTGGGTGCTTTCATAGAACCTGTTCCATTCTCCATCACCTCTGTGACCTGCTTGACCATTTTTGAAGAGATTTTCTCACATTTGGACATCAACCCCAAAACCACTTTCCGCTCCTTGAGAACAACCCTGCAGCCAATCACCAAGTCATCTGAAAGTCCATTTCCCTTATGGAAGACATCCCACTGAGAGAAACAAACACAATGTTACAATGTACACATTATGGGCAGTTTTCACAATGCAGCTATAATGTTTCATCTACTGCTTAATATTATTAGCCTACAGAAAACATGGCAGCACAGTATGAGGGACGAAAAATGACAAAATAAAAAATAAATTTAAAAATAATTATATATGCACATAAATAAATAAATGCACTTATAAATAGATAAATGCATATAAATAAATATAAAAATAAATAAATACACATATAAATATATTAATACATTTATATATTTATTCATTTATTTATTTCTACATTTATTTATATCTACATTTATTTACTTCTATATTGATTTATTTCTACTTTTATTTATTTATTGGTACATTTATTTCTGTATTTCTACATTTATTTATTTCTTCATTTCTGTGTCCGTATGTTAATGACGTGGGTGGTCCTACTATTTCTCTGCAGCGCGATTGGTTGGAGTGGCGTGTATGATCCCATCTACTGCTCGAGTATATGAGTTGTTTCGGTAGGTCATACGAAAGAAACGTAATTTTGCAGCCGTCGCCAATGATTGAAGGTCATTGGCGCATGATATCGACCAAAATGAACCAAACAACTAACTCCAGTTTCGTTTGGCACGGCTCATGAAGGATTTAGTTCAGCCCCAAGCTGAGATGGATGTGGAGGTTGACTCGGCTGTATTGGACAGTCTGGATGAAGTTGCCCGCTAACTAGCCATCCACTCAGAGTCAGGGG
>JAVQJG010203782.1:0-11831 GCA_036024015.1 Craterocephalus amniculus
TTTCTCAAATAAACATTTGGGGCTGAAAAGTAGTTTTGATAACTAAAACTAAACTTATTTTTCTGCAAAGGTTTGAACTTTAAGAGAGAGTTTAAATAATAAGAGAGAAAAGTGTGAAAATGCTCATACCTGTCTGAGGAAAGTTTATAAAGTGTGTAGAGATGTGTTTAACAGCCTTAAAACATCTAGAATAATGGCAAAGAACTACTACTTCACGGATTTCACATATTTCAGATCATCCTGCAATTAACGGGGGATCGCTGTGTATAAATAACATTTTCATCTCTTTGAAGCGTAATTCATTTAATTTTGAATTAAAATTCTCACTTTAACATGGCCATTAAAATAGTTTTTCCATCAGAAAGTGGCATCGTGCTGCTTTAGTGCCTCATCTTCGTTTTTTTTATAACTCACCCGTCACCTGATACGAAGCTTGTTTATTCTGTTTCCTCATCAGGGAAGATGCCCACGGTGGTTTCCCCGGAGCTCTACAGGGCTCGTTTCTGTGAGGCCATGGACAAGTACTTCCTGATGGTCCCAGACCACTGGACCGGACTGGGAACCAACTGCTGAGCCGGACGCTGCACACGGACCAATCCCACAGGAGGACGTCGTTTCACCCGCCTGAAGACGGATTTTTAACACGAACGATTCCACGTTTAATTTATAGTCCTCTCGTGTTTCAGAGCCTTGTTTTATATTCGGTGCCGAAACATTCAGATGTTTTTAGTTTGGTAACAAACCACTTTGTGTAATTTAAAGTTTGTAAATGTACAGAGATTATCTAACGATTAAAAGATTCACCGTCAGCTGTCAGGCCGATGTTTTTGCTCCAGCTCTGCCACATGACACATACAATTTCAGATCAACATCCTGAGCAGGAATCAAACCAGCAGCTGCTCCGCTGGAGACTTCCTGTATCAGATTTAAGATTTACTACCATTTGAGGACAAAATGTCCCATTTAAACTACATTATTTAGAGTTATAATTATCTAATTTTACCCTTTCATGCATGAATTATTAAGAAACAGAGCCATGTTTTTGCAGACAGTAATTTACTTCCATAGAAACATAGTTTTTTAAATGTATTTTAATAATTTATTCTAAATAATTAAATATGCTTTCCATATTTCTATTATATGGATATTCTATTAAAAAATATGGCTGTAGCATTTTCTTTTCCTGTTCATCCCAAAAGAAAGTTTGGTTATTACAATGTATGACTCTACATATATAAATATTCAGTCCACACTAAGTGACTGATGTCCCCTAAAGCGGCAAAAATGACAAATGTTCGATCTCCACCCATGAATATATTGGAAAACAGCTGTCAGAAAGGGCTAATACTAATATCTAATAGTGCATCGCATGATGTTGGTTTCAATTTTGAGAAAAATAGTCACTCAGAGGCGAAGTTGAAGATTTATGCAAAGCATTTTGTAGTTTTCCTGTAAAAGGAGATTTTGACCACAGAGGATCCTTCATACTGGTCCTGTACTGGTGGAGCTTCTGTCTTTATTCTGGGTGTTGGATGAAGTCTGGTCCCAGTTTCCTCCTTCAGCAGGAAGATTTTCCCTCTTTAAAACCAGCAAACCTTCACACTGGAACATTTCCAGAAGATTTGCCTAAATAACTACAGGTACTGCTGGGAAAATTAGAACATGCTGGAAAAGTTGTTTTATTCAGTCAATTCAACATAAAGGGTGAAACTATCTCATTTTATGTATTAACTACAAGATTTTACTTCTCAATTTTTTTATTCAAACCATTTTAAAAACTTTTTAGGTTTTATGAAGCTGCAAATTCTGATTAGCAAAATCTAAACAAATAAAAGCTGAAATATATTGATTTGCAGACTATTTGTCTATTTGTGTACATTTCATCTTTGAAGTTACAAAAATGCAGCACTTTTTTAGGATATTCTCATTTTCTGAAATAGTTACTGTTATCAACAAAATCAAACCATTCAGCTGCATGAGAGCGAAATGTGATCAGGATGGAAAAAGGAAACAAGCAGAAAGCCCAAACAGATTCTTTTATTTTACAGCTTCTATAAAACGAAGGTTGGTGACAAACAGCCTTCAGCATGTGGTACTGCATCAGGAACTGGTATGAAATCATCACAATGAACATGGCGATTGTCTGGACTGCTGAAGCTCATCCGCTAATATAATAATAATAACAATAATAATAATAATAACACTGGCAGACAGACGGTTTCAGAGGCAAAGAAACTGCTGGTTGACGGTGCATGTGCAGCTCAGCAACGCACATTTTAATCCAATCTCAAATACAGAGCATCATACCGCGGTTTACGCCAACGTTTCACTCGGTTTTCTTATCAGTACCTAAGCTTACGCTCACGCAGGCTGGGGACGTTCTGTCGTCAAACTACTGAAAAAAAATTTGTGCTTTTGTTTGGATGACAGGATTCAGCTGCCTCCATTGCTGACAGGAAGTTAGGACTAAAGAAAATCTCCAACCTGGGCGCAGAAAATTAAGCTAAAAATTCTCGTGAATATCTCACATTGCGCTCAACGCGTTAAAGGAAAAGTTCACATAAATACAAAATAACTTCATTTCCAGGACGTGTTGAGTTTGAACTACAAAATTTTTATAACCCATAACATGTTTAACACTCAGACATTTTCATTTACTCCCCTCTAGACCAAAAAATATACACATCCAATAAACAGCTATGAAAATTTAACTTTTTTCAAGTAATGAAACTCAAAAATGACCCAATATTAAAATATTTTAAGGATTAAATCTGAAATTTGAATTACTTGATGTCAGCTTTGTTTCTTTTTTTTATAAGAAACACAAAGTTTTTTAAATCCATCTTGGACTGGGTCGAATATTAACGTATTGACTCTTAATACTGATCAAGGTTACATGTAGCACCAAACTAATAATTTACTACCTTCTGAGGTCCTTAAGGACAAAAATGTCCACCTCTAAACACTGCTGATATTTTTTCCACCTTTTAATTTTATCAACTTCAATTCTGAGAATAACAATCAAATATTGAATAAAAAATTTAACATATTTTAATTAATCTTTTAATACAAAAAACACAAAAACTAGTTGAATTTAGTTGATCTTCTAAATGTCAAGGATTTGTAAAATGATTTTTTTATATTAGTTTTAGTTGCATCAGATTTAAGATTTAATGCAATTTGAGGACAATATGTCCCATTAAAACTACATTATTTATTGTTACAGTTATAACAAAATCTAACAGTGCATTCCATGATGTTAGTTTCATTTTTGAGAAAAATAGTCAAACTTAGAGCTGAAGTTGAAGATTTATGCAAAGCGTTTTGTAGCTGTTGTCTTGGAAAAGGATATTTTGGTCCTTAACTTTGTTGAATTATTAGATTAATTTCAAAGTCAAATTACAAAATTTGTCAAATGGGACATCTAAAAAAAAAAAAAAGAAGTAAAATACATTAAGACAGCCAGATAGTTTAAAAAAAAACTTAAATCTAATGAAAATGTCCATAGTGATACAAGATACAGTTAAAGTTGGTTTGTTGGTCTTAGAATAATCCAACAGCAAATATTTTAAAATTAAAGCTTTTGAGAAAATTAATATGTGACAAACTTGTTTAATGAGGATTAAAATCAAAAGCCCACATCCACACCCATTTAAGAGCTCTTCTGGAAAATTTTTATTTTCCTACGAGTTTTATTTTGCTTTTGTATCGATTTGCAAATGAGAAGAAACCTGGAAGTTATTTTTTCAATTCTGTGTGAACTAGTCATTTAAATTCATAAGATCAGAACAACCATACACAGAAAAATGTTATAAAAGAAACCAAATGAATTAACATCAAGGCACTGGACACGTTACCACATCGCTGGTAGGCAGACAGACGGACAGAAGGAAGGAAGGGGAGGACAGTGGTCAAGGCCCTGTGTTACTTTACATTTTAAGTGCTGGTAGTATCTGTACCATCATTTCAGAGATAATAAATAGCACAAAGAACTGAGCTAAAAGATATTTTCATCACAAGAGAAATTCTGTTATTTTTGGATTATCCGGGCTCCTGTGAACGGACTTTTAGAGCCGCCCAGGCGGGAAAGTTGTCCATTAACAGAACGAGAAAAGAAAAAACAGTTTTGCTACCCTGGACTGCGAAGTGTGCGAGCACGTACAACAGGAAGAACACGGTCAGAAGAAACAGCAGGAAGCCGCGAGATAAAACGCACAAAACATAGCTATAATCTCATCGGTCAGCCACAGATTTCAAAACGGCATCGATCAACGGGTACATCGCGATTCCTTCACATTACCTGCACATCTGTCCAGCTAGCATGTGTCTGCTCAGACAAAATGCTGCATTATTTACGCCTATTTACGTAAAATGCTGGTAATGGCAGTTCGCAAACTCTGGCTACAGCAGTCGAACAGTAAACTCGATCACCTGGAGGAAAAGTTCGGCAGTTTGTTGTTGCTTATAAATAATAACAGCCAGGGAAAAAAGCGCATTAGCTTGCTTCAGTTAGCACTGAAACAAGCCTTTTCCCACATTCAGTTTTGATGTGAAACCCGCTGCTTTAATTAAAATATCTCCAAAAGAATCTGAAATAGAAAAAAATAATAATGAGCTTAAGTCAGATAAAAATTCATCTCATAATTATGACTTTAAATCTAAATAAAAAAATCTCCAATAGAATCTCATTTATATTTCCAGTGGCAAAAAATGTGCTTCCAAAAAATGGCAAAGTCAACGAGAACAAGATTATCAGCCAGAAAAAAATCGTGAAAAACATCATTTTAGGCTTGAACAGAAGCTAATCTTTTAAAGGCTAATTTAGCCGCTAACTTTAACATGATGATAAATGTACTATTAAGCCCAACAGAAACTTACTTCGGCTTATTTAAATGCTAATTTTACATAGTTTGAGTAAGCGACATTAGCTAGCTTTTATCTTATATTTCCTTTTCTTTGCATTACTTTAACATAGTAGCCATTGTTTTCCTGTTTAAGCTAACTTGTTTAACTCAGTGGTCATCTTTTTTTTTTTTTAAAGCCACCGTTACCTTTTGTTGTATTTTTTGGGCTAACAGAGCAGCTTATTTTTAGTTTCTAACACCTTCTTGCTTAATCTGCTTCAACACATTTAATGTTTAGTCATGTTAGATTAAAAGTTAGCTTATTAAGACTTGTGTCTTAGCAGTGAAACACTGCTAATGTACAGCTAAAGTGGAAGCTAACATTTCAAGATTAGAGTTTGGGGCATTATTAGTTTCTCAAAGTCAAGGATGCTTCTTTTTTTCAGACATTTCAAGTATGATGAACACTAATTGAATCTTAAATTACACTGAAATGGCTGAAACTAGCTGTTAGCTTGCTACCTAACAGCCCCTTCATACTGATGATTTATACCCATCTCTCCTTGATAATTGTGATATTTTTCACAATTTTCACGCCTGAAATGATCTCACGACCCACACGAGGGTCCCGACCCACAGCTGGGGAACCACTGCTTTAAAGCTGAACCTTTTCAGCAACGACAAACAGAGAATACAAAGAAAAAAAATCTGGAAACTTATTCTGCCATCTAAAATCTTGGGCAATGGCTAACGGCTAACGGTCTCTCCTGGGATTTTTCTTAAAGGGCAACGGGGAAGCTGGATTTTTCGTAGGGATTGTAGGTGCTTTGGGAATACCAAGGATATAAGAAACTATCCTTGAAACTTCACACAGGAAGAGACTGAGAGCTCCAAAATGTCCATGACATACAGTTTTTTGGCACAATTTTATGATGTAATCAGGATCCTTCCTTGACCGATTTTCTCGATTTAAGGGTAATGTTTTCTCAGATTTTTTCCTGGCATCATCATTAGTGAGAGTCATCGATGTTGGGAACCGAGGTGTACCCGTTGCATCATGTCCCCTCTGCTGATCAACCTCCCATCGAGGTTGTAAAGTTCACATTCCCGCCACAGTTTATCAAACAAACAGCAAACTCCAAACTTGTGCTTCAGCTGTTTAAAAAAAAATTTACCTGTTCATGTCACCCTTCAGTACATGATAATTATTTACGTGTGGAAGTCAAATATTTGGTACAACAAGCCAAAAATCTTACAAAGTTGAACATTACACTTAGCTTTCTCAATATTCCACTTCATTTTGTACAAACAGTTAAAAATGGCTTTTGAAAGAAAACTCGCGTCTTCGAGGCGCGTCGCTGCGCCGTGCAGCCATTAAGTACCGAGGTCGGTTTGGATTTAAGCACCCGTGAGTAAAAACGACAAAGTGTGGTGGAAATTATCACAAGCATGCACACCAGAACCAGAACCAGAACCGGTCCGGATCCAACTCTTCTGTGTGGAGCGAGTTGCTCGGTTGCAGCCGGCGGTCCGTGGAGGTGACGAGGAGAGGCTGGAAGAACCCCCTGCAATCAGGAAGATGAAGATGTGGAGCCCCGGAGGGTTCAGTATTTAACTCGGCAATAATATTCAATGAAATTTCTTGGTTTATAAAAGTAAAAGATAACAACCATAGGGGGGCGCTGTTGCCTGCAGTAACACCAGGAGCCCCACAGTGGCCAAATTTATTCAGAATGTGTCCATGTTACACATTCATCTGGGTTTTAGATGGAGATGCAACGATTTGTGCATTTGAGCCGATACCGATATTTACCTATATTTAAAAAAAAAAAATTTAAATGAGTAAAATGAAAGCTAACTTGAGCAGCATTGGCTTCCAGACAATTTGTGAAGCTATTGAGATGATATATCAAAACGGCGGAACATTAGATATCCTACCGAGCAAATGGCTAGAAATAAATATGGAACCGATGCAGATATTTAAAAGAATTACCAACATATATTGATACTGGGGGCGAATCCTGAAAAAGATTATTTTTGGCTTGAAGAGACGTTAATCTTTTGGGCTAATTTAGCTGCTAAATCTAATGCTAATTTAATATAGTTTTAGTAAGCTATTTTATAAAGCTAACGTAACCTTTTATGTTGTATCATTTAGGCTAACGAAATGAACACTCGCCAGCTGTAAAATTCTACGGTTTTGTCATCGTTTTTATTCTTCTTCTGCATTTTTTCCTACCTGTACCTCCCAATATTCTTCTCTTGTTTTTGGATGTGCAAGGACCCTGAAAACGCAAGGATTTATGAACGTAACCGACACGAGACATGGATGGACGAAACAACATGAACTGGCCTTGAAGGGGTCAAAATTATTGGTACTGATATTGATGAAAAAGTTGCATAAACTAATCCCGGTTAACCCACGGTCACCCTTTCTGTCGTTTCCACCCCCAACCGGTCGACGCAGATGGCCGCCCTCCCTGGTTCTGGTTCTGCTGGAGGTTTTCCTTCCTGTTAAAATTGAGTTTTTCTCCCCACCGTCGCCTGAAGCAGCTCAGGAGGGGATTGATCGATTTTTTTGTTATTAATTGGCTAGTATATATGTATAAATGAATGTATGACAATCAGATTACTTAAACTGATGGTCAGTGAAACACTTTGACTTTGTTATGAATTGGCGCTATACAAATAAAGTTGAATTGAATTGAACGGGTTTCCAACTTCTTCTTCTACTGAACAGCAGTTTAAGTCATAGCGCCCCCCTGTGGCTGGATGCCGAAATCAGACAAAATATTTCATTTTTTTTCTTTGATTTGCTTCAAATTAAAATTGCTCGGATGCTTATTTAAACCTGAACCCAGTGGAGCTCCACGCTGCGTCACATCCGAACCTCCGTCCTGCTGCTGTGAGCAGAGAAACGTTCCTCCATGAGGGACAGGGGGGGGGTAAGTAGGTAGAAGGGAGGGGGGGTTAAAAGTCCAGGTGAACAGTTGGAGGTAAAAAAGCCAGAGAGTTCGTTCGGAGGGGTCAGAAAGTCTCTGAATCCTCCGAGTCGTTCTCAGTCGTTCCCTCGCTGGAGGGTCCCGAAGGATTCCTGGGGCTCCGAGGCCCCCGGGGGCCGGTGCCGGGGCCTTTCCCCCCTTGGTGGGGCAGCTGCCTCAGCAGGGAGCCTGGGGAGGGGGCTCCGGAGCTGCAAGGGGAGCAGAAAGGCATCATGGTAGCCAGTATGAGAGCCAGACAGTCAGCCACCTCTCTGCTAGGAGCACAAGCCAGAGCAGGGGTCAGACCTGAGGCAGAGACAGAGCAGAGAGGAGGAGGAGGAGGAAGAGCCAGACGTGGACATGGAGGAAGCGGGGGAAGCGAAGCAGAAGACAAAGACGGAGCAGCACGGAGTTAGTTTTCAGCCAGACGACAGAGTTCCAACACAGACGAGGAAAAGGCTGAAAACAGTCGGAGGGCTGGACACAGTTTTCAGTTTTTCCTAAAAATAAAACTTTTCCTGGTTTTTAGAGCAGTAATGTCCCGCTTCAGGTTTTTCATGTCTCCCTGCTCCAACACACCTGACTGAAAGTAATGAGTCATTGGCCACATTTTTAATTCAGTATTAAAATGTTCTCCTTCTGGTTTACATGGAAATATTAATTCTGAATTAAGGTTTACATGGAAAACAGGTTTTCTTAATTCCGTTTTAAGTCCGGGGGCTGGGAAGGGCTCTGATTGGTTGGATGGTGGAAGTGACGTACCGTACGTACGTACAATGAATGACAATGAAAATCTGCAGGACCGACTTTTACATGTTTAACTCTAGGAATAAACTTTAAAAAGTTTACTTGCTCCTTTTGTCATGAAACTCGATGTGCGGAGAAGTTAGATAAACGTCTACATTCTGGTCCTTATTTGCTTTCACTATCCCATATTTCTAAATCTCTCATATAATCTGTTTTTTAACATTTAATTATATTTCCTTTTTTTCTCAGCAATTTCTTCAGATTTTTCAAAGAGAAAAAGTATAAAAAATCAATTTTTTTCTGTTCTGACAAAGATCTAAATGACTCATTATTTTCTCTCCTGATACACATATCGCAGATATTCCCGGGGATTAAAGCTACTCCTGCACATTTCTCACAATTTTCCTGATTTTAAGTGTCTTCTAGGTGATTACAGTGACACAAAAAACAGGGAAATAGATTTCATGATGATATTTACATATTTAGTGTATTTCTGTTATTTCAATTTAATATTTTTAATTTACACTAATTTGTAGTCTTTTATTTTAAAAAATGCTCATCTTCATTTCTTCATTTTACTCTATTTTATTCTTTAATCACATCACGTTATGTTATATATAGGCATGTAACGATAAAATTGATTTGCATGCAATGCATCAATGAAATCAAATGCAAATGACATTGACAAAAAAAATTGTTTTGTTCATAAAAAGAATTGTGATCATTTCCATATATATATATAATTATTTGATCAGTGTTAAGTTTTGTTATTACAAAAGAAAGTCACAGTTTTAAACAAGGGAGAAAATGCAACTATAAGAAAAAGACAATTAATTTGGCCCTAAAATAACTAAAATTAATTTTGTTGGGGGAAAAAAGAACTCAAAATTGAGAATCGCAACGAATCGTGGCTTGAGTGAATCGTTACATCCCTGGTTATATATTATGATTTATAGCTATTATAATAAAGCTCATGTATTTTTATGATCCTGAAACTTTTACCTGCCTGTATTCTTTATGCCATGAAGGTTTACATCTGTGTTATAGTTTAGCCAGTAAAGGAGCATTACAGGAAAAAGGCTTAAAGGGATGAAAAGTGACCCATTAAAAGTAAAATCCAGCCCTGCGTTGGTTAAAAACATCTGCACACTGAAAGCCAACCAGCAGCTCCCACCGGAGGCCGGATCCATCGGTCGGAAACATCCAGAACAAACAGGTAGAGTTCGCATGCAGAGGAGACGTGCGGCGTCTTACCGTTCTCGTCCACCGTCTGGACGTTGGCTCCTTGCGACAGCAGCTCCTGGACGGCCTTCTTCAGGCCGCTACGAGCCGCCAGGTGCAGAGGGCTGACGGAGACACACGGTTAAAACCGGGATGGCATCTCTGCTGCCATCAGGGACGGGCATTCGATTTAACTGTCTCAGTCGATCATCAGGAGGATTAACAATCAATTACTGATTAATCATTAATATTTGTATATTAAATTTCAATATCTATAACCTATTTAAACAACCTATTTAAACAAAGTGGAAGTAGAAAAAAGCTCATGTATTTCCTTATTTAGACTTTTATTATAAGATGAGCGACTCTTGTTGCAGTTAAATGGGAACATTCACTGGTTACACAGGAAAATATGCATTAAAATGCAACTTCAGCACCAGTCTGAAGATGCATTCCATCAATCGATTAAAATCTTAACAATCGATTAATCAATCACGCCCGTCCCTGGCTGCAAAAACTCATAAATACATCATGTTTACAGTCAGAACCGAGCCTCCATTTACGTGTTCAGGAAACCTCAAGCAAGCATCGATGTCAGAGCTTCAACGCTTCGTCTGCAGCTAAAATACTCTGCAGCTAAAACACTCTGCAGCTAAAACACTCTGCAGCTAAAACACTCACGTCTGCAGCGCTGCATTTGTGGCGTTTATGAGCGAAGTGTCGGACAACTTCTCCAGAATCAGCAGCACGCAGTCTTCCTTTCCCTGAAACGGCAGAAAGTTGAAGACAGAAGAAAAATAAAAAACATACGGTTCTGTGAAAAAGTCCTGAGCCACCTTATTTCTTCACGTTTATGTCATGAAATAATCAGGATCCAGCCGCAACTGCAACAGCAGCGGGACGTTTCATAACACTTCGTAATGTTTCATAACACTTTGTAATGTTTCATAACTCTTCGTACTGTTTCGTAACACTTCGTAATGTTTTGTACCTCTTCGTAATGTTTCGTAACACTTCGTAATGTTTCGTAACTCTTCGTAATGTTTCGTATCTCTTCGTAATGTTTCATAACACTTCGTAATGTTTCGAAACTCTTCTTAATGTTTCGTAAAACTTTGTAATGTTTCGTAACTCTTCTTAATGTTTCGTAACACTTTGTAATGTTTCGTAACTATTCTTAATGTTTTGTAACACTTCGTAATGTTTCATAACACTTTGTAATGTTTCGTAACTCTTCGTAATGTTTCGTAACACATCGTAATGTTTGGCAACTCTTTTTAATGTTTCGTAATTCTTCTTAATGTTTTTTAACACTTTGTAATGTTTCCTAACTCTTCGTAATGTTTCGTAACACTTCGTAATGTTTCTTAACTTTCCGTAATGTTTCGTAACACTTCGTAATGTTTCGTAACTCTTCGTAATGTTTCGTAACACTTCGTAATGTTTCGTAACTCTTCTTAATGTTTTGTTACACTTCGTAATGTTTCGTAACTCTTCGTAATGTTTTGTAACACTTTGTAATGTTTCGTAACTCTTCGTAATGTTTCGTAACTCTTCAGAATGTTTCGTAACACTTCGTAATGTTTCGTAACTCTTCCTTAATGTTTCGTAACTCTTACTTAATGTTTCGTAACACTTCGTAATGTTTCGTAACTGTTGTTAATGTTTTGTTACACTTCGTAATGTTTCGTAACTCTTCGTAATGTTTTGTAACACTTTGTAATGTTTCGTAACTCTTCACAATGTTTCGTAACACTTCGTAATGTTTCGTAACTCTTCCTTAATGTTTCGAAACTCTTCCTTAATGTTTCGTAACTCTTCGTAATGTTTCGTAACTCTTCAGAATGTTTCGTAACACTTCAGAATGTTTCGTAACACTTCGTAATGTTTCGTAACTCTTCCTTAATGTTTCGTAACTCTTCCTTAATGTTTCGTAACACTTCGTAATGTTTCGTAACTCTTCTTAATGTTTTGTTACACTTCGTAATGTTTCGTAACTCTTCTTAATGTTTTGTTACACTTCGTAATGTTTCGTAAC
>JAVQJG010203785.1:0-22079 GCA_036024015.1 Craterocephalus amniculus
ATGCTGCTATGATGCTGTTATGATGCTGCTATGATGCTGTTATGATGCTGCTATGATGCTGTTATGATGCTGCTATGATGCTGCTATGATGCTGCTATGATGCTGCTATGATGCTGTTATGATGCTATTATGATGCTGTTATGATGCTGCTATGATGCTGCTATGATGCTATTATGATGCTGCTATGATGCTGTTATGATGCTGCTATGATGCTATTATGATGCTGCTATGATGCTGTTATGATGCTATTGTGATGCTGTTATGATGCTACTATGATGATGTTATGATGCTATTATGATGCTGTTATGATGCTGCTATGATGCTGTTATGATGCTATTATGATGCTGCTATGATGCTATTGTGATGCTGTTATGATGCTATTGTGATGCTGTTATGATGCTGCTATCATGCTGTTATGATGCTGCTATGATGCTGTTATGATGCTGTTATGATGCTGCTATGATGCTGTTATGAAGATGTTTTGATGCTGCAATGACACTGTTATGATGCTGATATGATGCTGTTATGATGCTTCTATGATGCTGATTTGATGCTTCTATGATTCTGATTTGATGTTACTATGATGCAGGGAATGATGCTGTTATGATGCTGGGAATAATGGTGGGGATAATAGTGGAATATGAGTGCAAGTTATGTCAAATTACCTCTCCTCTCTCTCTATAAACATGTAAAACCCGTCATGATAATATACATGAAGGAGGTAGTTCTCTTAAATGTGGCGATATAGCAATTTTTTTCTTCTTTGAAAAGCATACCAAAGATCTCCTCTTGATTCTGAATCAGTTTGTGCTCTTATTTCTCTCTGCAGCATTTATTTTTTCATGTTAGTTTCACGTTTTTTACTGAGATCTTCATGGCAAGGCAAGTTTATTTATATAGCAATTTTCATGTTCAAGACAATTCAAAGTGCTTTACATAAAACATTAAAATCATTCAAATACAAAATCATTCTAAAATAAAAATACACATCATGATCTAACTACCTAATTAACTACGAAATGCTGCCATCTGGTGGCTAATTAATGTATAACATTACAGTGATTCTGTTCAGCATAAATTCCTTGTCTCTTTCTCTCCACCACTCCGAGGAGAAATGAGAGTGATTTCCTCGTGACTTGTAAAGGTTCGTGTTCCTTCTATATCTGGTTAAATAAGGGTGTTTCTGCATGCAAATGACCATGCTTATTAATTAATCTGGATTTTTCTGTACTCAGGACCGTTCGTAATTTTGTTTGTAGGATGAAATTTAGAACTGTTACTATGCACAGTTGATGAGCGAAGTCCCTGGTCTCTACAAAAAGCTGAGATTACAATGGAGTGTTACTGTGTCAGAGTAAATTCACCTGTAACACAGTACATCATATAAATGTTATCGCGTCCTTAAAGAAAACCGCGTTACATTCGGTGAAAACACGAAGATAGACGGCCACTTCATGTAGGGATGTAAAGCAGGAAACAGCATGAGGATCCAGAGAGAAGTGAAGCCCAACACAGTGAAATAGAAAGCTTCTGAACAGCACAGGAGGTAAACACATCTGAGCTCTTCAGAAGATCCAAAAACTCTGCATCAGGATATTTAGACTGTCAGAATAAATCTGCTGTAGTTTTTAGGCCACATTCACAGAGAAGAAACAAATTATCTTCTTTAAGATGGAAGCTAAATGAACAGATGAAATTCCAGAGAAGATGCTGCAGCATCAGCACCAGGCATGTGGGTGGCGCTGCAGCACTGCCACAAAAATACACTGAAATCTTGGAAGAAGACATTTTAAGATGGAAACTACCAGCAATGAAGAAGCAGAAGTGATGAAATACTGTGAACTTGTTGATAATTAAGTTTGTGTAAAACTTGATAAGTATCATAATAGTATTAATATAACAATAGTATGAGTAGTTTAAACATTTTATCCGTAACAAATTCTGTAAAGTTTTTTTTTTGTTGTTGAACAGTTTTGTTAGTGCTTTGATTTTTGTGCATTAAATATATTTCTTTTCTTGAAATTTTAGTGTGAAATGAACAAAAAATAAATAAAAGAGGAAGCAGAAGAAGAGGAAGGAGGAGGAGGTCTGCGATGGAGCTTTCATTCTGGATCCAGCTGGTACAGCAGGGCTACTCAGTTTGCTCCGAACTGGCCGCAGTCCTGCAGGTTTTCCTCGTGTCCCTGCCAAGACTGTTAATTTTCCCATTTTGTAAGATTTTTAGCGTTGTGCGGTTATAACCGAACTAGGCTGCAGGACTGTGTGTACGTGATGATTGTGTTACTGACTAAAATATTTTGCTTTTTCCCGATGAGAGCAAAAAGCATTGTTTAATAATATCTCCCAGATTAGACCTGAGCTACCCGTAGCCCCCTGTGTCCTTGTCCGTTAGCATTAATTAGCCCTCTCTGCCTTAACACCAGCGCTACACTGAGACTCCCATGTCTGCCATTTTGGGAAGCAGTAACAGGTTTAACATGCTGTGCTGCTTCATTCAGTCATGTGACTTTGGCACTTAGAGGGTTAATACAGATAAATCAGATCGAATTAATGTCAGGAAAAGTTCAGCATCCTTTCAGCTAGTTTCCCTCTCACCTGTGACCCGTTCCCATGGATGATGTCGTCGGGGGTCTCGTAGACCTGGCTCTCCATCTGAACCGGTTGCTTCTTGTCTTGGGTCACTTTGACACGCAGGATTCGAAAGTTTGAGCCCCCGAGATCCAGAGCGATGAAGTCTCCCTTCTCTGTTGGGGGAAGAGTGAATTTCCACGTGAGTGAAGATAATGAGCTAAAATATGAGCTGGTCTGATATTTACTGGGGTTCAGAGAGCAGGCAGCCCGTCACTCATCCAGGAACCAAAACCCAACACGAGGCCTACATAGTTTGTTTCTGCCTGCATGACACTAAATGACGGCCACGTTTACAGGAGAGTTTTAATTCCTCTTTAATTCAGGATTAAAGCCAATTCTGCTTTAAACAACATGCAACCAATCAGATCCCTTCCCAGCCCCTGGTTTTAAAGAAGAATGTGAAAAACCAGTTTTCCATGTCAACCTTAATTCAGAATTAATATTTCTGTGTAAACCCAAAGGAGAAGATTATAATTCTGAATTATTTAATTATATCTGAAAAACATCATGTAACCGTATCCATTCATAGCAGATATGCCACACATGTACAGCACAGACAGGATGTCCGTGACTATCTGTGTATCCGTCCTAAACCACTCATACGGATTCACATCACGGCTATGTGTCCATGTCTGTGTGAGACGTTTATAATAAACTGCTATCAATTTCATTTAGACCCCTGGTCCTCGAGAGCCGCAGTCCTGCAGGTTTTCCATCCATCCCTCCTTCAACACACCTGGTTCAAATCAAATAGATCCAACAACCAATCGCAGTGGCTCATTCATCTGAATCAGGTATGCTGGGGCTGTGATGGATGGAAAACCTGCAGGAATGCGGCTCTCGAGGACCAGGGTTGGCCGCCCCTGATTTAGAGGGAAAAAATAGACATCAGTGTTGGTTTAATTAAAGGAAGTGCATCAGCTGGTTTTTTTTCTGCAGCTGCTGAGGTCCGGTGTCGCTGCAGGAAAGCGGCCCAGAGGAAAGCCAATCCTGCAGAGAGGGCAGCTTTCCCCTAATTTCACATTTATTCAGCTCCGACTCTAACCGTGGTGCATCATCTTAGACATGCAGGTTATTCTTTAATGAAGCCTGAGCCGCTCAGCCCGGCTCCGTGGAGGATCGGGTGTCCTGTGGAACAACACGGCCGGCAGCGCCGCGGCTCCACAGCTCCTCTGAGTTATTTATCTCTGTGACCTGACTGGAATGACGTGTGACCGGGCTTCACATACGAGTGTCGCTGATATGCTGCATAGCGGCGTCTGTTTCACAGACCAGCACCCTTATTTATCAACTGTCCTAAATTCCCTTCGTAAGATGGAATTTAGAAAGGTGGGAGGTAAACAAAAAGCTGGATTTATCAACCCGTCCAGTTTTTAAAAAGCCTCTTCTGCCTAGCTTTTATTTATCTATTTATTTTAACATTTTATTAGCTTTTTTATAAAGTCCTTTATGTGTATTCTTATTCTTGTTGCTTTTATTTGTTCTTCTTGTTATATTTTTTTTATTTTACAGTCTGTGGTCAGGCCAGATGTTTAATTCCATCACTGTTACTCCCCATAAGTTTAATAAAGGCTCAACTTGCTCTTTGGTTTCCACAGGCATTTATTTTGGTCAATATCTTTAATACTTAGCACGGACTGCCTCAAGTAAGCCGTCAGAACTCATTGGCCGCATCAACTCTAAGGGAATAAATAACGCTGGTTGCATTTGACTTCTTTAATGGATTGTCTTGTCTAGAACTTGCTTTACTCCTGTGGCTGTTAAAGTGTGGCAATAAAAATAATCCCCTGAGCAACAAAATGAAAAAATGGTTCCCACTTTGATTAAAGCATTTTTACCAAATAAATGAAATATATTTTTACATGCAAAAATACACAATATAACAACATATTTATCAATTATCATTTTATGAAATAAAATCTGTATTTATAATCTTTTTAACTGAAAATGAAAATTATTAAAATATGAGCATTGCCTCTGACGGCAGCTATAATCATATTCAGTTCAGAGACAGAAACAAGGGATTTTTGTTCACATTTAGGATCATAGAAGAGACATAGGGGGAGGTAAATGAGTTGGTTTCTTTTGGTGTGTGTGCATAAGTGCGTGTGTAATTGTGTATATAGTATAGTACAATAATTTGACTAAATTGTCTTTATATGTAATAAGGAGAATTAACTATGGATTTTTGACTGATCACTAATAATTTTTATAAAATATAGTATTTACAGACTATATTAAAATGAAGTGAAAGTGGAAAAAACAGCGTGATCTTTATCCAAGATGAACGACTCTTGGGTAGTTAAATGGGATTCATTCAGTGGAAAATATGTGCTCCCATACAACCAGTCCATAGATGCTTTAGTTTTATCGATTAAGAATTAATATCGTCAATGAAATTCTTAACGACTGATTAATCGATTGTCGATCAGTTATGTTGTTTGTGTCGCTGGTTGCATGAAAGAGACTGTATAAATAAAGTTGGATTTGAACGTTAACTCCTACGTCCTGCATCTACTGCTCATGATTGTTCATGGTCTTTGCCCTCAGAACGACCTCATCCAACCAGATACAAGGAAAACACGTCTTTCTGCTGAGCAATGCTGAACACAGCGATACTGAACATAGCGATACTGAACGCAGCGATACTGAACATAGCGATACTGAACGCAGCGATTCTGAACATAGCGATACTGAACATAGCGATACTGAACGCAGCGAAACTGAACATAGCGATACTGAACGCAGCGATACTGAACATAGCAATAGTGAACATAACATTACTGAATCAAAGCTTTTCCCGTATTATTTCTATATATTTGTACGTACATTTGAACGTACATTAGCAAGTACTCCAAGTTACACACAAAACAGTTTACAAACCACGCATTAACATTCCATTTAATCGTAGTAGATGTTGGATTTAGAAATCCTCCTCCTCCATCCCACATATTAGGCTCTTCTAAAGAAGTCAGAGCTGGTTAGCGTGATGGTTTCTGAAACACTGACCGTGGCGTTGCATAAGCAAAGCCCTGCCAAATATTTATTGTTATAAGAAGAAGGATAATGTTAACATGAGTTTCTGTTTGCTTAATAAACTTGTAAAAAAGATATTCATGGACAGATTTTTTGCACCTGATGAGAATTTCAAGATTCCGGATGAAGTCATTTCTATTCATTTTCTACATTTTTTCCTCACAGTCTTCAGGTTTTTTTCTATTCTTCGAGTAAATCGTCCTCTGACCATTCTCCTCGTCATGCTGTCGATGCTCGTATGACTTTTCGATGTTAATCATTTCTAACTTTCGACATGGCTTCAACTTTGCCCTTTTCCCACTCTCTCTGTCCTCTCATGTTGTTGCTGAAACTTGAGGCTATTTATACAGCGTGGCAATGTGGCTTCCCCAGCTGCCTTAGCATGACTCTAACAATCCCACTCCCGCTCTTACTGACAGTCTTGTACTGTAAAGTTGTCACTCATTTCATTAATTCTTCTTTATCAAGATTTGTCTGCACCAAAATCTTCCACATCATCTTTAATTCTGCATGTTTTTCTTTCAATTTAACCACAGTAAACATTCATCTTCTAATATTCTGCCTGTTAAAATCAGCAGAAACCTGCTTCATTGTTTTATCCCACAGTCTTCAGATGGGAAAGGGATGTTAGAAAAGTGGTGTCACATTAAAGATTTTCCCATTAGGTTTGATGGGAAAATGTCTCCAAACTTTTGACTGGTCGAGTGCATTATTACATATTGACCACAGTATTAGAAAAGCATAAATAAGTGAAAAGAGTTATTATTATTCTTAAGAGTTAAATGTTCATGGATTTCAATTCAATTTTGCTTCCCATTATATGTATAATTAGATAATAACTTTGAATGTTGCATCATCCCAAAAAGATATTATGAAATATTATATAATAATATTATATTATATTATATTATATTATATTATATTATATTATATTATTACAATAACTACAGGTACAAAAGGAATTTTAGGACATGATTTTAGAGTCAGGCTGACATTCAGCTGTTTGTTAAGGTCAAAGATTGAGAGAACCAGACATGTTTGTTTGTTTCTGTGTATGCTTGATCCTACTGTCTTGTTTTAAGTTACATTAAATCGATTTTATACTGATCCTGAATCATAAGATGCGTTTATAAGTAGTAAACTGTAATGATGCTGATTCCAACCCAAAGCCTCGGTCACTAATAGGTGAATCATTAATGCTTTAAAACTCCCCTGTGTGTCATTAAGTCATGGGAATTTCTTAAAAAGTGACGTTATACTCTGTATCCCTGAGATGAATACAGTCGTGATCGGACTGCTGCAACTGTTAGGCCTCTCAGCTAAAACAATCGTGATCTACTGGGTCCAAATCCAGAGCACAAAGAGGCTTATGTCACAGAACAGGCCTGAGCTTTTTAACACATCAGCACATTTTATAAACAGAAAGAGGACACTGTGCTTTAACACGCTTCCAGTAATGTCATGTACCGGGGACATTTTTAACTGTCAAAAACTGTCAAAAACAGTCCCATCCTGCTGCTGCATGAAAGAAAAATTGCCCCAGCTGATTGATATGATCAGCACATGTAGCAGGATCTGTTTCATGCAGCAGCCTGATGCTGCTCCTCACTTCCTACCTGATCCATCAGGGATGGACCTGACAAAGGTGGGCAGCATCTTGACGGAGGCAGTGGGGTTGGTGTCACGCTCCAGTCCGCCCTCCATCTGCCTCCGGAACCGGTTCATGATGTCCTTCAGCGTCTCGTCAGAGAAACGCATGGAGTACAGGTACTTATCGATCTGAGGAGGAGAGCAACACCAGCACCGTCAAACACCTGTTCAATCATCCCAAACACATTTAATTTATTCTGATTGGAAAGACGTCGTCTGTCATACTAGGATTCTGATTTAGCATGCATGTACGTTGAGCATGTTCAGACTCCAGGACGATCATATGTAGCCTGGAAGCAGAGTATTAATAACTGCTGTGGGGAAATAAGAGACTGAAGCAACTGTTGTGGAAACTCAGCTACAGTCAGGACCAGTGACTGTAAAATATTAAAGGACAGACTTTACGCCACGTGACCCGTAGGTTTCTGAAGAGCTGGACTTCCTACTGTGGTATCTTCATAGCATCACACGTCTCATCACTTCCAGAAAATACCAAGAGGCAACCTCCGGCATATGTATAGAGACATAAAGCCTATGCAGTAGAGCCAATCATTGCAGTTCCCCCCTCCGCCACTAGGGGCTGGCTGAGCCATTCCCCCTAATACTTCCATGTTAAAAAGACCACCTTTACAGCAAAATTAAACATGTTTACCGCCTGGTTCAAAAACCATTTTAGCTTTAAAAGGTCAGGTTTACCTTCATGACAAGTGTGGGGGGAGTTTACATGTTATATATAATCCTAATATTCTGCATAATTAGGGGCGTGTCCTTTTGATTGACATGTGACAGATATCTTAGCTTTAGCCCGCCTTCCTCCGTTAGCTGGTTAGCTCCTAACAGCTGATAATTAACTTTTATTTCTTGCATTTCATCCTATCTTCTTTCAGGGTTTCTTTTGTTTTTTCTTCAGTTTTTATTTATTTATTTTTCAATTTCTTTTAATAGTTTGTATTTTATACTTCTTAAGGCTTCTTCTGTACATGAAATGTTCTATACAAATAAATTTGCCTTGTGGTCCGTGAAAGGTGCTGTACAATAGGGATGGGCATAATTAATCGACAATCGATTAATCTATTGTGAAGATTTTAATTAATTGTTGTTGTATGTAAACATATTTTCCAAAACAAACACTGAATGAATGCCATTTAACTGCCACAAGAGTCATAATAAGAGTTGTAATAAAAGATCTAAATAAGGAAACACACCAAATTTTTTCTACTTTCACTTCATCTAAATATAGGCTATAAATACTGAATTTTAAAATAGAAATATTAACGATTAATCGATAATCAATCGTTAATCCTCCTGATAATCGATAAAGACAATTTAATCGCATGCCCATTCCTACTGTACAAATAAACTTTCCTTACTTATTTAACCCCTATCAACAGCTCCATGCCTGCCAAATCATGCCCCCCACACACTGACAGTAGTTCCCAACCTAATTATTTGAAGACCGCCTTCATGTAAATACTAGAAAGCCATGGACCCATGCCCCACCCTGTGCTGATAACCCCTGTACGTGGACAAATATTGATCTGATGTAGTAAAGTGTCTTTTTATGGCTTTCAGGATGCTAAAAGATCTCTACCTGGTTTGATAAGTTTGTGTTTTCTGGCCACAAAACAAAAAACTTGGGCAGACGCACATCAACTCATCTATGTGAAGACATCGATCAAACTGGTTCTCAATGGTCAGAGCTTCACGGACTCCCTGTGAACTATGGGGGACGCCACTGGGGGGACCTGGACCTTATATAGTAGATCTAGAGAGGTGTTAAATGCAGAGCCGAGTTCCCCGAACAGGAATAATTAATAGGGGTGCCCAAAAAAAAATAGTTTTTTTGGGCAGAGCAGTCAGTCGCCTACGGAACAGGAGGTCGGCGGTTGGAAGTACGTGTCGAAGTGTCCTTGGGCAAGACACTGAACCCTACCTTGCCTCCCCATGTGCCTTTGTGCCACCTATGGGTGTATGGTTGTGTATGAATGTTAGTTCCTTGCACCCATTATGATGCAGTATAGATGCTGTGTGAATGGGTGAATGTGACATGTGATGTTAAAGTGCTTTGAGTAGTCACATGACTAGAAAAGCGCTCTATACAAGAACGCACAGTCCATTTACCATTGAATGTGAGTTAAGATCAGTTTGAATCGAGGATCAATACAGAGCTTTTTACAACTAAACATTTATTATTACTTATTAATAGCATTATTATTACTTACTATTTTTACTTGGGCCTCCCACCATCCAAAGATTAAAGGTGAAGATGGATATATGGATGGAGGGATGGATGGATGGATGGATGGATGGATGGATGGATGGATGGATGGATGTTGGATTTAATCCATAATAAATCTTAATAATTTTGACTGCTGAGTTTTAATGAAGAGTAAATTTTATTTATTTTTTGATATAAGGCACTGTTCGGAGATTGTAGCTTCTCCTTTATAAACCTTAGAACAGACCAGTTCTTGACACCTTTACCTGGGATATTATTATGGACTGTTTCTACTCTCGGGCTTAGTGTCATCTGCCTTTTCTCCACAGTAACAAAGGCATGGACCATCTGTCCAGTATGAAGAGGAAGAATGTGGTGTTGGTGTACGACCTCCTCCTAGAGATGCTCGACGCCAACACATCCAGCAGCACCAATCAAACTGGCTCATCCTCACCAAACTCGGACATCTTCTCAGACCAGCAGCAGTACCCCCCACCTCCATCTCACCTGCAGCCTGGCTCAGATCACACTATGCTTCTACAGGAACCAGATGAAGATCAGATTTTGGATAGGCACCTGCAGGCTGGGCCCCTCCAGTCCACAGCTCCATCACAGAATTTAGTAGGACCTCAAATCAGCAGTGACGAGTAAGTTTCAGTGCATATTTGTTCAAATATTTAACTTTAATTTGAGCTAAAAATATCATTTTAAACATTTTGAAGATTTTTGTGATAACTTAAGGAAGAAAGAAAGGAAAATGTGGCAGGTAAGAAGAGGAAAAATAAGTAAATAAGGAGGATAGAAACGGAATGAGGCTGCAGATGTGGAGGAGAAAAGGCTGGAGAATAAATTCCCCTGATGTTATTCTCATATTTAAAGTGCTTACAGACACTTATTTAGCAAATCAACTTGTGTCACAACTGTTGAATATTTGTTATAACTTCCCCCACAGTTTCATCCCACCAGAGCAGTGGTCGCTGGATACAGGGGGTGGGAGTTCACCAGCCGAGCCGTTAGGCTTCATTATTCCTGACCGAGGTATCATGGAGCCCACCTTAGAGGGGTGAAAGGACTAAAAGACTGAAAGGGTTAACACTGCCCTGCTTCCCCAACAAAAGGAAGAAAAAAACCCCAACATACACATGATGCATTGTAACGTAAAGTTTGTTCTTTTTGAGATGTTTTTAGTCTTTTTGGACGAAAAAAACCTTTTGGACTGACTGTATATTTTGTGTTCGTAAATATTTTATGTGAATGTGCACTACAGTAGATGTTCAATGAGAACATTGCTGAACCTTTGCCAGGCACTATGGGCTCTTTTTTAAAAAACATACAATATTGGTATCTCTTTTTTCACGTTGACGTTCTAATCAGAGCATGCATCGACCCATCTCTTCTGCCTTATGTGAGCATGTAGTCCACACAGTCAGGACCTTCTGTATTTCCTTAAGGATTGTTACACCTAGAAAATGGCACTGTTCTCTGTCACTTGGCGCTGTAATTTCCTCTTTTCCTACTATTGTGTACTTTCAGTGCTTTAATATATGCCTGTTCATGCATTTTTCTACTCTTGTGCAAACTTAGTGGAGCTGAGAGGCAGCAGTATGTGGCCTTTTACTAAAGTGACTGTTAACATTTTTCTCTATGTAGTAAAACTGAGGCTGAATTTACACCACTGGATGCAGAAACATGACTGTTCGTGTTATTCTAAGGCAAAACCTGATATCCCAACAACTCTTAGATCAGTGGTTCCCAAACTGGGTGGGGGGCACCTTGCCCTAGGCTTGAGCAGGTAATGGTCCAGTAATCGTAAAGGTCAATAATGGGCAGTGGAGAGAGACCACAGTGTGTCATATATCTGAAAATATCAGCATTGACCGTAAGAAGCCACATGGGGACATTTCATTTCAAACACAAAGAAAAGGCCGTTCATTACATTACAAATAAATAACTCAGCTGTCGGATATTGTAGTTGTTTTACAAAAGCAGCATCTGTCTCATGGCAAGCTCGAGTCACCATGAGCAGTTTGCAGAGTTTCCTGGTTAAAAACAGCTCACACTATATCAGAGGATGATAATTCCTTCTGCCACTGACATGGTTTTAACTAGTTAACGAAGGAGCAGCAAATGAACTAAAGATTATTTCATGGCACATTCCTTCATATGCTTCATCTGGGTGCATGTGGTTGTGGGATCGTGGGGGGCTTAACATTGCTGTTGTGAATAATAGGAGGCCCTGCTGAGAACGTTTGGGAACCACTGCAAAGACTGATATGATCTTTGTAAAGGCTTTGATCTATGTAAAGGCTTTCTTTGCTAAAGATGCAAACTGATTCAAACTTGAGTTCAATATTAGCATTTGAACATGCTAAATGACATGCTAATTGGCATTTTATCATATTAGCTATGCAACAGCGGTTAAACTGATTTCACACCTATGGGGAAAAAATGGCAGAAAAGCTAGTTTGGATTAAATGTCTCACTGCATCCCAACTTCAGAAGGTTTTGTTTCCATTTTACCAAAGAAAATGAAAGGTTTTGGAGAAACTGTTATTCTTTTTGGATGTCCCTCCCTGAAGTGTGACCCTCAGGTATCTGTAAATTCAGCCTTAGATGATCTCACCTCTGGTAATGTGCTATCATCTCCTTCCTGTGGCTTGTACATGCATGAAAACACACACAACCAAATCTGATGCTGAAATGTTCTTGTTGATGGTTTTTGTGAACACATCTTGCTAAAGTTTATGCCCGTCAGCTCTCAGACGGGGTCTTTGTCAAACCCAGTGAAACAGTAAACGCACAGCAGTAAATCAACACGGTTTATTGTCAAAAATCATCATCTTTACATGCCATAAATAAAGATCACAAAATACAGCAAACTTTACTCATTTTTTCCTTGTTTGTTCCTTATATGTCAGCCTTCTGAGCAGAGTGTGGAGCTGAAATTATTTACAGTATAAAATTATTCAAGGAATCTTCTCTAATAGGACCAGTATTTACAGTAAATTTAGCACATTTAATAAGCATTGATTGTGCATGAACACAGCTACATTCAGGGCCCAAAGGGTTTCTTACATTCAAGTCTGACATGTTTTACCCTTTTAAAACAGGTTAATGTTTGCCAGCAGGGTTAAACTGCTCGGATTAACTCCAAAATTACTGGGGAAGTTCATAAAAATAGTCTTTAAACTGTATTTCTCTACCTAAAAAGACACAGCCACATGTTTCTTTTGGGCATCTTGAGACAAGACTCAGTGCTGCTGACCCAACTTAGATCAACTTTAGTTGATTATTTCTCCGCTTTAATTAGATCAGATGATGTTGTACTGTCTGACCCATCGTTGGAAAGCCTTTACAACAAGCTAGCTTGTAAAAATTGTGCTTATGTGGAAAAAAAAACACAACTAAATACTGAAAAAACTTCCTTGCAATGTTTTCCTGTTAGCACCACTCTTGTTTCAATGGATTAGTCCTCAAACTGTATATTCATCTTCACAAGGAAGGTTTTAGCATGTTCAGCTGTTCATGATGCATCATGATGCATGATCCTTACAATTTATATCTCATTCTAAAGGGGAATAATTAGGCTTCCAACTGTGTATAAAGATATCAGTAATCATTGAAGGAGAGAGATAATCACCCAAACAGATTTCTTTCTCTGTGTTACATTTAGATCTGACTGACAACAACATGGAAATAATACAGATTTCACTGTAGAATTAAAGGATGGTGTGGGTGAGGATAGAAATATGTTATCAAAACTGCTTAATGCAGCTTCAATTGAGGATTTGTACATCTTGCAAAACTCATATTTAGAAAGTTGTCTGTCTCTCCGTGTCGGCAGACTGGCGACCTGTCCAGGGTGTACCCTTGACAGCTGGGATAGGCTCCAGCACACCCGTGACCCAATTGGATTAAGCGGTTCAGGAAATGGATGGAAAATATTTTATCATTCTGACTCATAGAAAGCTAGAGAGCATTTATTTATTATTCAAAATAAAAAGCCAGTATGACTTAACTTTTGATTTGTTTAGCACCACACTCATTCTTACACCATCACTTTCTCAGTCGTTTTCCGTCATATAAAGATAAACAAGATTAAATCATACACACAGTTGTCTGATGGAGTACTGTGGCTCATTTAACTACAGAAAGGCAAGTCTGAACGGGTTGCTGCCATTGTTTTCAAAATCTTAAATAACTCTAAAATCTAAAAACAAAAAGAAAACATTTGTGTACAAAATGTGCCGTCAATAAATCGCCGCCTTCTATGAAAAAACTGTAGAAACAGTGGCAGTGGTAGAAATGGCTGGTGTTCGCCTTCATTTCTTTAAGCTTTGGTAAAAATGGTCATTTATCCCTCATTCCACACTACTGCAAATGTACAAAATATAGGTATTAAAATAAATCTTGAAACCTTTTTTTCTGTTCACACTGTTTATGGAAGTTGTTCGGCAGCATTTCGACTGGCAATTGTACTTTATTTTTAAAAAATGACTTCACAAACTTCAACAAACCGATGATATGGCTTCTTTTTTAAAACAATAAATAAATAAATAAATGCATGTTTAAATACAGCAATTAAAGTTTGAGCCACACATGAAGGGCACGGCTGCTCTTCTGTGGAGCTTTCCCTTCACACTGTTAAAGGCTCTTCACTCGGTTTTAACCTCGTTTGTGAGCGCTGTGTTCATGTGGGCGGAGGGCCGTTGGTGTAGCGCAGCATCGGGTAGAAGGATCGGGCAAAGTTGTTGGACAGTGTACAGCTGTTGTCCTCGTCAGACAGAGGCACCAGGCAGACCAGAACCAGCAGCACAAAGAAGATGAGGTGGAGAGGAAAGGCAGCTCGTAAGATCCGATAGAGGAAGGGTCGGTGGGGGGAGGAATCCCTCTTCTCCTCTCTGCATGTGGACACATTATAAATCATAAAAAAAACAATACTCACAACTATCCAGGGGCGACGGAGTTACCAGTTAAGCACAAGGTCTAAACACATGCTGGTTAAATTAATATATCTGCTCTGCTTTTGGTTTTTATTTAGAGGTACCTAAATAAAAGTGTGTGTAGTGTTTTCACAGACCCAACTTCATCATATTTATAAGCAAATTTAAAATCTGATTTCACAGATTTAAAGTTATTGGAATAAAGAAAACTGTAAAATATACACAAGAGATTGTTCTGAAAGAAGCATCAGATTAACTGGTGACAGGTTCGGGTGCCAGAATTGGAAATAAAAGGAGCAAATACAAAAATCTTTTGACTCAATGATGGGCTGTGACTCAAATCTTTGAGCCAAAATCAGCCCCAAATTTAAACTTCCATGGCATTATGATTTACAAAGTTATAAGGGCATATTTACAGTGCCCCAGTTTCACAAAATGAAACTAGATCTGTAATCTGGAATTTCTTAATTCATTTAAAGTGATCACTGGCCAATTTTATGAATGAATGGAAAAACATTTAAAGAAAGGCAAATAAAGAAAATTATATAAAATGTAATAGACGCACTGTTCAGAAAAAATCTACAATCACATTACTTGGTGTCAGGTGAGGATGCCAGGATTGGGTCAAAAGCTTTGTCCTTCTCATCAATGATGGGAATTTTCAAACATTAAATTGATATACATCTTCATTTATTGGGCCTGATATAGTAAAAAAAAAAAAGTTGGATGTTCAAAATCCAGCGGACACGTACCAAGCTAAATCTGTTAGCCAATATGATACTTTTCTTTACTAAATATTAAACTCATTAATGATAAGTAAAACATGAATACATTACCTTCTGGTTGCTGGTTGTCCAGCTGTAGCTGCCTGTAAACCAGCCTCCTCCTAAAGCATAGATCAGGTTAGGATGTAAAAAAAAAGCACGAAATTATGAACATAATGAGTGTGTCTGCTAATACATTATGTTTAAAAAATGTTTGTATTTCCCTTTCCCTCCAACTACTATCAGCTATATTCTGAGCTTATGGCTGAGACAACTACAGACAGATGTCCTGATAGAGCATACTTACTAAACACCTTTATGATATATACAATGCTTCCATAATGTTTCTCATAAACACACTTCTTGCTCCACTTTTTTTGTTTTGCTCTGTTTGCAACTGTCATGCAACAATGAGCTTAATATAAAACTGTGACTACACTTTCTTGTGAGTGTTTTTTTTTAGTAAGAATCTGTGACTTTGTGTCACCTAAAACAAACCCAATGACAGGTAGTGTAAACATACGAGTGTACCTTATGCTGCAGCACAGGTGAACTCAGTGTTCCCAGGCTGGTGCTGTCCGTTTCAGAGCTGGAAGAGCAGGTCTCCTAAGAGACAGACAGCAAACAAACAGTGTCAGATAAGACTGACCAAACCAGTTTAAGGTCACCAGTGTGGGATCATTAACCTTCAGTTGTTTTGGTATGCTGAACACAAGCTTGCAAGCGACACTTCCCTTAGATAAGATGGGTATTTGCCAAGAGTAGGCAAGTCAGTCCTTAAAGAAAAATGACGCTTTTTTGAACTTGGGGTCTGTTTTCATCTTTCCTTTTATGTACATGTGAGTGATGGGGAAAGGAATTTTTAAGATCGCTCCAGTATTTAGCCGGGCAGGCAGGTAGCAGCACAGCTAATGGCATGTGTCTGGCAACTGCAACTGCTCCTGTGTAAGTTCACTCTAAAAATGTGCTTTTTGTTTTCCACACTGAAGTGCTCTGATTGTCTCAACGAGTGTCCAACACGTACTACAGAGGAGAAATGAAACAAAGTATCTGTATTAACTGGCGATTGCTATTGTTTGGTGTCTGTGTCCTGTTGTATGTATCCAAATCTTGCGTCAAAACATCAGTGGGAGATTCCACTACTGCATCAAACGATGGCAATCAGCAGCTAATACGGATACTTTCGTTCATTGAGATTAAAAAAAAAGCACGTTTTTAGGGCAAACGTAGGCGGGAGCAGTTGCCCGATACTTCTCATTAGCTGTGCTGCTAGCTGCCTGCCCGCTAAATACTGGAGCGATCTTAAAAATTCCTTTCTCCATCACTCACATGTATGAAAAGAAAGATGAAAACAGACCCCAGGTTAAAAAAAGCAAAATTCTCCTTCAACTTGCTCTTCATTAAAATCACAAACATTTGTTTACTGAGTAGAAATGAAGGAAAACAAAGTTTTTACCTTTTTGAGTTGTGAAATATTCCGTAATTTTATAACGAAATTGGAACCTAGTACTGCTTGTTCTACGTGTTGTTCCTTTGTAAGTGTCAAAAATATTATTTGACCTTTGCTAAGGTGAAACCTCTCTGTTTATTAATGACGAAATGATGAAATTGCTAAGAAGTATTAATTCTTCAGGCTGTAAGAGTCAACAGCAGAATCAGGTGTTTGGCAGCTTTTCATTGGTCAACCCACACACACACAAATGCATTTTCCTTCCAACTGTGGCTGCATTTTAAAGGAAAAGAGAATGCAGAAATTCACTACAAAGAATAAATAATCCATCAAACACGCATTTACCGACAGTTCTGCTAAATTTTAATGGCCTTCAATCATCATTGACTGACGCAGAATGAAGGTGAACATAGGCAAAACAATGACTTGCACTAAAACTAATCTAGGTGTGCAACCCAAATTTCTGAAATATTAACCTTGAATTAAAGTTATCATAAAGTCGAATGAAACCTAAAAACCCTCATACATGTTGTTTAGTTGAGTTTCTTCAGTCTGGTTTGGCTTTTAATTAAAGTGAGACAATGAGAAATGATGAGTCAACATGTCCAGTCCTTTCTTTAATAACTTCGGTTATAAATATGTTGGATGTATCGCATGTAGATTATAGTTTTGTTCACCTAGATGACTTAATCTGTACCGATTGATAAGAATTTATTTTTGTGGGTAAATTGATCTTATGGTTTTCTGTCCGTCGTGCAAATTGATGACGGAAGCACCAACTAATCTAAACCCGACGCACCGTCTTCATTAGTAGTGTTAAATGAAAGTTTTAAGCGCATGACGTCTGAACTTATTAACAATTGGTAACACTTCACATCACGGCACAGTAATAATATGGTAATATCATGGTAACAACATGGTAATAAAAAGAAATTATGTAGATATTGTTTGATATTACATTGTAATTTTTAGGAAATTACCCAAGGTAATAGGCTACTAGTAAAACTGGGATATTAACATAGTAATAAAAATAATTGTTTTTAGAATTTAAACGGAAAGGATTTATGTGTACAGTAATAACCAAGTAAATGCACAATTGTCATATCACGCTGGAATTTAATTTCTTTTTTTTACCAAGTTCTTATCCTGTATAAGCTAATTCATTGATTCCCTCAGTGAAGAAATACCGGTGTGATATGACAGCCATAACTTGGTTATTACACATAAATGTTTTCCATTTAAAATTATTTTTATCACCGTGTCATTATCCTAGTATTACTAGTATTACCTAGGGTAATTTCCTAAAAATTACAATGTAATATCGAACAATTTCTACTTATTTTTGTATTACCATCTTGTTACCATGATATTGTCATATTAATACTGTACTGTAATGTAAAATGCTACCACAATTGTATACAACAAAACAAACAGTTCAAAATAAGGAAAAACACTAATAAACATTAAATGAGTTACTAATAATGAATAAATACAAAGAATGTATCAATTTATACATAAACAAATTAACGTAAATAAATCAAATAAAAGACAGTAAAAGCAGACTGGATAATAGAGCAGAAAATGTGGCTTTGCATCACCATTCGTCGACAGTTAACAGATGCAAGGAAAAAAAGGAATAAGAGACACTTTGCTCCGTGCAGGACGTACCAGTCTCCCCTGTAGTGACTGCAGCACTACGGCCACCTGACGCAGCAACAGCTGGAGTTTGTTCCCGATGACGTGGACCTTCTCTTTGGCCTCCACGCTATCGTCTCCGCTGGGCTCCAGCAGGAGCTGGGAGGAGATCTCCTGCAGCACAGAAACCTGCCGATGTCTGCCGCGCAGCTCGTCCTGCAGGGCCTGCAGCAGGGGGCGACACAGAGCTCAGATCAGCCTGCTGACCCCACGTTTAGTACGATTTTTAGGAAAAAATATTAGAGATCGAGATGAAGACAGAAACGGTTATTCTAATTCTTTACAATATTCTCACAAAAAGTGTAGAAGTGATAGTCTGTCTCACCGTCAGCGCTTCCCGGTGCTCCCGCAGTGCAGAGTGTGAAGCCGACTGGTCGCTAACGGTTACAGCACACAGCTTGCTCTCAGCCTGGGAAAGCCACATCAGCAGCGAGTGCAGCGTTTCATGGAACTCCTGAGCAACAAGTCGTTCTGTCAGCCTCATACACTCACATCAAAATATAGCAAATTCTTCGAAAGCAGATAGGAATGGAGGAAGCCCGCGTGGGACCAACCTGGCACTGCATGAGAGCCGAGTGCAGCCTCCTCTCGCAGCCCTCCAGCCCGCCGCAGGCCTGCCTCCAGCTGTGATTGGCTGAGCTCAGAGCGTCCTGCAGCTCCCGCAGCTCCACGCTGTCGCTGTGCAGGAAGTGGCGGCTGCCCAGGTTGACGGAGATCATCAAGCACTTGTAGCTGTTGAAGGTTTTCTGCATCTCCTTCATAGATGGAGGAGAAAACATCCGGTTAGAAGGGTTTCCTACAGCCAGGCCGTTTTCTAAGAGCCCGCCAGGGTTCGCACCTTCAGTTTCTTGACGTTGACCTCGATATCTCGGATGCTGGTGGACGGTGCGATTCGCTGCAGCCTCTCCAGCTGTGGCAGCACCCTGCCCAGCCAGGAAGTGACATCACAGAGGTCAGAGTTGAGTTTCTGCCACTGCTCCAGGTCCTCCTTGATGTCCAGTTCTTTGGTGAACTTCTGCGCCTGTCGCAGCTCCCAGCGCTCGATCACACCTGCAGCCAGAAGGACAGTACAGGAAGCAGCATTCCTGAGAGTCCCTTCTTTTCCACTTCCTCATCCTTCTACTTGTTACATAACACTCTGTCTGGCTCACATGTAATCTTTGTGCCCTGAAACCTCTCTCTTCTGTCAGCGTACCTGTGCTGTTCTGCTTGTTGGCTGTGCTGCTGGTCAGGCCTGAGTCCTCCAGCTCCTCCTCATCGTTTAGGATCAGTTTCACTCTTTTCACACTGTTGATGCTGCCGCTGCACTCCGACATCAGCTTCGCCTGAACAGGCAACACAGAGTTAACGTCAAGCTGTTTCAGGTTGGATGCTGGGCCACAAATTGAGTAAAGTTAGTCTTACATAGCCCTGCTGGTGGTAAGGAGTGCTGGTGGTGTGTGCTGGGGATGAGCTCAGGCCCTGGATGATTTCACGGGGAACTCGTTTCCTGTCCGGGGAGCTGGGCTGATGCCAGCTGGGCGGATCAGTCACAGACTTTACTGCAAATATAATGGCAAGAATAATGGTGAACAAATAAAATAAAATAAAGTAATAACATGGGAATTAAAATGGAAAAAGTATAAAATAATATTGAAGCAAAATATGAATAATACAAAAATTATAATAAGAAAAAGACATTTATATATATGTGTGTGTGTGTGTGTATATACTCAAGCAAGAAAACAAACAACAGCAGAAAAACAAAAAGTCTTCCAAAAACATATTTGCGTCATGCAGAAAAAATCTCTGAATAACGTGTAAGAACATTATCAGAGGATGAAACCCTTGGAGGATGAAAAAATAGCCACACGTGGGACTGCAGCAGTAAATGGATCATATGAAGATGTTTGTTCAGATAAAAGATGACAGAGTGATGCAGACTCATGCAGGAGGCAGGGAGCCTACCCGAGGCTGCCTTCACTGCCCTGACGCTCGCTTTAAGGAAAGAGTCTGAGCTCTCTGTCACATTCACATCTGGAGGACAGAGTGGATGTTATCTGTGGGACGGCTGTCTCCAAATGTTGGGATGAAGCTCTGCAGAAGCTTCTGAACAGAAATCCGAAAAAGTCCTCTAGGAGTAGAAAAGCCATGAAGTTACCTGACAGAGCGCTGAAGAAGGCGGTCTCCTCATCCTCCTCATGAGACGATGACCCCCCCACGTCCACGGTGTGGTCCCACTCCAAAGGAATGGAGTCCACGCTGACAGGGGTCTCTCTCCCCGACCGCTCAGGTGGAGGAACAAGGAGGTGGCACACAGCCTGCCGGCCAGCTGGCACCCCCCCCGCCGGTGGAGCTTTATCCTGCTCCTTCTTCCTCCTCGTCTCCGTCCAGGAAGCCCTGCTGGTCAGATCGGGGGAGTCGTCCATGTCCGTGTCTCGGTCTGACGTTTCCCTCTCCTCCTCTAGAACCTGTTAGTCCAGGAAGAGGAACAAGTCAGCGTTGAGGAGTTCGTTCTTGTCCCGGAAGCCGGTCTCTCACGCTGGTGCTGCGACTGACCGGCCGTCTGCTGATGAGGCGGTGGTGGAAGCGAGCCACCCGGCCGAACACCTCCTGGCAGTAGGAGTGGAGCTCCTCCAGTTCGTCCTCGATCAGTACCGCGTCCAGGGGGGCGCTCTTCTGAATCAGGTTCTCCCCAAACACGATGAGGGCGTCAATCTTGTTGGTGTTCAGGGTGATCTCCTGCTGGAAGCCCTGTAGGAAGAGGAGGGGGGGGGGTTAGTCTTCATCGTCAGATCTGTGAACATCAGAGGTGTTTTACCATCTGTCAGCAAGTCTTACGTTCAGCTGCCTCATCTTATCTTCAATGTCACTCTCTGAGAAGTGCTCCACGTTGGTGAGCTGGAGGTCCATCTCCGTGAGCCAGACCAGGATCCCTTCACGGGTTCCTTCAAAGTCCTCTCTCTGAGAGGTAAAGTGCTGAAAAAGACAATAAGTATGAGTTTATTGTGAGACGCACATACCGTCTCATACCACTCATACGGAGGTGGGAAGAAACACATTTTATCATTTCATAGAAAATGCTGATCAGCTGATCATGAAGGTGACTGTAAAAAGTAGTTCCAGGGCGATGTAAAGCACAACATAAAATACGTCGTCATGCGTTAGTGTGCTCATGGCTGGATGAGGTTTAAATGCCGACAGAAGAAGGTTCAGATACAAGTCGTCGTCGGAGCAGAACATGTGGTGAACGATTCACGGGTCGGACTCCTTCTGGGATGTTTAGGATAAGTACGTACGCCGACAACAGCGCGTTGTACGATAAGTACGTACACTGAGAACAGCAGGTTGTACGATAAAGTACAAATTAAGTTTTTGGTGTTTTTTAGCTGCTTCTGACATATAAAAAGGGAATTCTCTCTCATTTTTAGTGCGCAGCGTTTTATACTAAAAGATTCAGAGATTCAGAAGGAGTCTCTGTGTGCATGGGACAATAGATGCCACTCAATGCTGAACATCCCCCTGGAACTACTAAACTAACTAAATGGGCAAATATTTTCCATGAAAGGCTGAAATGTCTGCTTCAGCATCAGAGACGATGTGAGGATGGAGCAGATGTTGCTCTAACACCTCAATGTCCTTTCCAGCATTGATGGAGCTTCCCAGATGTGGAAGCTGCCCACGCCATCGGCTCTGATGCAGCCCATCCATCA
>JAVQJG010203796.1:0-10057 GCA_036024015.1 Craterocephalus amniculus
GTGCATGTGGATGTATCCGCAAATCAGCAATTTTAGTAAAAAACGCAAATATCGGCCCAATATATCGGCCAAATTTATTGGTCAATCCTTATGCAATGCGTTTAATAATAAAAACATCCTTGCAAAATGACTAAATAACTCTTTGGCCTCTAATAATCATTTTTGTTTCATATTCAACATAAGGCGCCAAAATAGTTAGATTCTTGTTTTATGCATTTTTACTTGATGGGAAAAGTTTCAGCAGTTTCCTAATAATTTCATGGCACACACATGTACTGTTGTAAAAAAAAATCTTTTAAACAAGATTGAATAAAAGAATATTTCTTAATCCCAGAGGGAAATTCTGAATGATCTAAATTTTTAAATTCTGAATTATATCTAGAATCTGCAATATATTTTCTCCTAAAATGTCTCGACTACAAGCCGACCTCAAATTGTTGCTGCATAAAAACGTCTACCCATCGTTGTTGTTTCACTTAAAGTACGTAATCTGTCCTTCTTTGGGGACGTGGCCAGCGCTTCGCATCGTATCGCTGCTGTGATGAGCTCCGACGACTGAACTGATGTGAGAAAAGCGGGAACTAAAAACAGAGAAAACCACTTAACTAACTGGGTCAGAGTTATGTGAAGCAGCCAGAGGAGCTGCCTGAAACGCTCACACATGAATACTCGCAACAGGCATAGATAGGATGTTACAGATAATAAAAAAAGGAAAAATTTGCCCCACTGGTTTGAGATTTACAGTTTTTCTCAGTCATTTATAGAGTTTATGAAAACCTGATAATCGCAGAAACCTTTAGCTCCATCAGGCTGGGTTTTCTTTCTATGAACCCTGTCATAACCATCATACTTTAAACACCAAACTGCCTAATAAACCTCAGCATCCCGCTCTGTCATCACAGCCACCAGCTTCGGGGTCTTCCTACATCGATAATGGCTCATCGCTGCAGCGACGCGGCGACCACGTGCACAGAAAGTCCTTCAAGCCAACTCAGGATGACACATGGAGGCGGTGCAGCATCTCAGCAGCTGGGACAGAGAGCGGTGCAGAGACATGAAACCTCCATGCAGGACAAACAGAACACTGCAAAGATGCAAAGATGCAGAGATTTTCAATCCCAGAGAGGAAGAGGAGCCTTTTTCCATGAATAACCATGTTCTGAGGCTCATTACACTGCAGAGTAAACCCAACAGTCGCATGACTTTTCACTTATTCAGCTGATTCTAAGCTAAAATAGTCTGTGGGGGGAAAAAAAATGTTTTTAAATTTGCCTTAAAAAACAAACAAATGTAGAAAAATTGTGATAAAGATTTAACAAGAAAAGTGTTCAGACTGAAAATTGCACTGCATGAAACAACAAAACCGCATTTATTTATATATTTATTTACTAACTTAATTATTATCTGTTTATTTATTATTTCATTGGTTTTATATTTTGTCTCAAGAGCAATACTTGAACATGGCTGTAAAAGTTAGGACCCAGTGCGGTGATGTAGTGGGAGAAGATAATAAACAGCTAAACAGATCCGGACATCTTAAAGCCTAGGGATGAAAGTGGACTCGGCTTGAAGTCTGAATGAAAACAAGCTGCGGGCATCGCCACCCTCCCTCTCAGCTGGGCTTCAGCTCTGCTTTTAGCCCCGCCCCTGCAGAGGACGCCATCATGCACATGCAGACTATGTGAACAACTTGTGCATATTTAGTGCACGCTGGTTGAAAATATGTACGATCGAATCCGCGTTATAATGACATTGCTCTGTGACATCGCTTCATTGTGGACAATACTAATTATATTCTCACTAACATGACTTTAAAACTTCTGGAAGTCAAACTCTTTTTGAATGACTTTTTATTTTTGCATTTAGGGGAGCTGAGTTTTCCTGTTCTGCCTCCTGGATTTGGCTGTTATTATTGTCATCGGAGTTCGTTTTTATGACTCAGCTGCTGGATCATAAAAAACTTGTCAGCACGCTTCCTAGCTGCTAAGTCATTGGTTACAGGACATTCTCACTGCACCGTGCAGATCATGTGACCATTTCATTCATATTTTAATCGTTTTAAAGGTGAAACAGTTTAATGCCTGATGCTGTGAAAGTGTCACCATGGGATTCGTTCACTCGTCTTTCCCACCACAGAGCTGGTTACCCTGCGGATCCTAACAGACACAGAGACGGCATCAAGTCTCCAGCAGCGTCATCTTAATGTGTCTCATCTCACAACTCCTCTGCTGATCGCTGTCTCACATGTTTGTTTTTTTTAACAGAAAAAAGCTCATGGAGCAAAAAAAAGAGGCGACTAGTAGCCACGCAGCGCCTCGGTGTGAGGTGACTGTCAGTATAAACACAGCTCTGTGGCATCAGGTGAGCAGTGAAACGCTTGAACTGCTCGTCTGTCTGTTGTCAGACCGTGTTTGACTCTTGCACAGCGCAGCGTTCGTTGCTGAAGGTTCACACCAGGAGTCTGTTTGCTGTGATGCTTCAGAATGAGGCGGTGCAGAAAATGTGGGCTTCGTTCCCACTGAGCCGTCTGTGAGCATGTTTCTGTCCGAGTTCAGCCGCAAAACATCAAAAAGTGTGTCCAACAAAGTGAGCAATTCATAATGAAAATAGATTAGACACCCAGTCACAACTTTTATTAAGCTATTAAAATGAAATAAACATGCAGACGACATCTGCATCTATGTGCACTTCAGTTAACAAGATCTGTGCAATAAATTATACTTCCCACGATCCTTGAACGTTGTACTTGCTTTAAATAAAAATGCTTGAGGGGAATATCACATTAGCCCAACTATCGACTAATAAAATGACCAAAAATAAAAAAATAAAAGAAAGATCTGTGGAAAGTCTGAACACAGTTGTCGGTCAAACTGAACCGAACAGAGGATTGTTCGGAGGGAAAATCTCTACTTGTTTGTTTTAGTCATAATCAACCATGAATAATCAATACATTAGTTTTTTTATTGTTTATATTTCTTAACATGCACTTGCAGTCAAAAGTTTGGACACGCTTTTCCAGTGGTTTTATTAGGAAAGCGTGTCTGGTCGCGCAGATCGTCCTGTAACAGACTGGCTGTCATGTTACATGTTCCTGTGTTCACTATATCAGCTCAGCTGAGATTAAAATATTCTTCTAACAAAGAGCTGACATTCGCGGGTGTCAGTGAACATATCAGAAGCTCAGAATTCACAAAGCTGTGAGCGATGTTGGTTGAAGAGGGACGGTTTTCCTCATGTTTCCCATTTTTACCTGTTCACACTTTAACAAAACAATCAGATATCGGTTACATCAGCAAAAATGTCCGTTTGATGTACTTCTACCTGCAGTGTGGAGAGAGCCTCAGACATGCCGTGAATAACGTTATGTTTAACCGTGAGGCCGATATATTTGGGCCTCATGTTTTGGATCCACACTAAACCTTTCATGCATAACTTCCACTACGCTGGACACTTATTTAAAAGCTGTTTTCTAGCATATGCATGGGTGAGGATGGTATATTTGCAAATTATCCGCTCTAGTGATCATTCGATGGAGGATTGGATGAAAGTCAAAATTTGATGCCATTCGTTGGCCTCCCTAACTAGGCTGTTTGCTGTGAAGTGGCTTGGATGCATACTGACTGATGACAACAGATCGGCTCAAACTGACTGTCTGTGAAGGATCCTCAGGCGACACAATACAAATAAGTTAGTGAGTCATGCAATTCATTGCCAGTCACTGAAGAATGTATAAATATGTATATTGTACAATGTAAAATATAAATTAACAAAATTTGCCCCAGTGATAAACAGCGAAAGAAAATTAATAAAATATTTATATGATATAAAATGATATTCTATTAATATATTGATGGAGTAGATTAATAAATCAAATAAACAAAAACTGAAATTTGATTAACATGTATGTAGAAGTACTGTGTTTTTAATAATGCATGCATGAAAGGGCTAGTTATGAATGTGTTCCCCTTTCTTAGCACCAAACGTCCAAAAACAGCAGCAGAACCCAGTTTAGCCTATATGTGGTGGGAAATAGAGATAGATAGATAGATAGATAGATAGATAGATAGATAGATAGATAGATAGATATATAGATAGATAGATAGATAGATAGATAGACAGATATTGTTGTAAAGTTTATATTCTGTGTCTGATTTGATTTTTAGATCCACCAGAATCGCCACACAACCTCAGCTGTCAGACAAACCTCACCACCCCATTCACCCTGACCTGCAGATGGGACCCTGGGCAGCAGGAGACCCACCTTCCCACAAAGTACACTCTCCACACCGAAATATGGTAAAATTCTGCTTCTATGGATGTTTTGGAAAAATTTGTGAGGAAGCAAAAGTCAATCTGGTGTTATGTTTAATGTGTCATTTACAAAACATGCCTGTGAGATTGTGAAACCATTTCCCACATCACGATTTCATCATTTTAGGGACATAAACAGGAGCCATACTTATGAGCCACCACCAGGAGTTCACTACTACATCATCGCTCGCCCCAACTTTGTTCTGTTCGGTGAAATGAAAATCTATGTGAAAGCTGAGAATGACCTTGGAGTGGTCACTTCAGTACCCATCGTTTTAGAACCAATCAGTGCAGGTGAGAATTCACATCAAATATAAACACTACATTATAAACACAGCTGTTTCTAACAGGCCCTTCTTTCTGAGTTTTTTTTTTTTACCAGATGTATAGAATACAAAACATATCTAATGGCCTGAACAATATTTACTTGCTCCTTCATTTTTTTCTTTATCAACACTATTCGGGGCAATTATTTATTGCTGTTACATCTGAAGATAGTTTTTCTTTCCTAAAATAATAACCAATAAACCAAAAGGGTTATTAAATTTTTTCCACGGTTTAAAAAAGACATTCATTTTTCAGGATCTTTGTTTGTTTGAATTAAAGAGAAAAAAACTTGAGAAATGGCTTAAATCTGCTTTATTATGTACAAAATAGGATATTTTCCTTTTTTATCCAGATGGCTAGAAAAGTCTTTGAGGATTATAAGAATACCTTCAGCACTGCTTAAAGTGTTCCTCTGGGTTTTTAAAGGTCATCTCTTATTTTTGTTAAAGCTTGATGCTTATCTCCATAATTAAAATTTGAAAGTAATCTGCATGATGCACAAACTCTTTCTTGTGCATAAACTTAAAATGATTAGAAACACATCTCAGTTCCATAGAGGTTTTAACTGTTTTAATGATTTTTTTTATGTCAGCTAAGTTTGATCGACCCAACATTGTTCAAGTGGTGCCGGAAAGTTTGGGCTGTCTGAGTCTAAGCTGGAGCTTGTCCCAGCAGCAGGACTGGATGCGTTACGACAGCCTAAATATGGAAGTTCAACTTAAAACCCATGAAAGCAGTCAGTGGAGCGACCAGACCGTGAGTGTAAATCAATCCAGCACTACTATGAAGTATCAACACTTAGATATTAAGTGCACCACTTACAATGTGCTCCAATTAGTTACAAGAATCCACAGAATATTACAGTTTGTTGGAAAGTATGTGAAGTTGTTTGTCACATTTTGTGGTTTGTGTTAGATCTTTGCAAAACGTGTACCACCAGATGACCGTGTGCCATCCAGACCTGTGAAGCAGTGTCGCCTGCTTCATGGGACTCGGTATTTGGCTCAGATTAGAGTCAGATACAGACAGAGCCCCTGGAGTGAGTGGAGCAGCAGCCGTTCTGGAGTCACCTTGGAGAGCGGTAGGGCTCAGATCAATTCAGACTCTTTATCAATTTATTGCCTTTCTTTTCTTTTTTTTTCTGGTCTTTTCAGAACATGGAAATGTCATGTTCTGCATCCCCTATTGCTCAGCTCTATGGACAAGACTGAAGTGAAGTATTGAGTTTTGTTGCACACCCTGGCAGTGAATCCATAGAGCTGTCTTGTATAGTAAAGTTTTACTTTCAAAACAGTTAGAAGAGCAGTTCAGGCTTTTGACAAGCTGCCATGCTGATAGTCATCTCTTTACTCTCAGCTCCCACCGGACGCTTAGACACGTGGATGAAGGTGTCGAGGGATGACACTCCCACACAACTCAACATACAACTGTTCTGGAAGGTATGCGCATCAGGGCCCAACATCCATTATTGATTGTTTGTATTTCTAGTTATTGTATGATTGGAGATAGTGTGGTCCTCCATTAGTAACTAATATTTCATTTCTTTCATTCTCTCTTAGCCATCAAAACAATTCCGTGCAAACAGCCTGAATGTATCATATGTTGTCTTGGTGAAAAAGGCGCATAGCAGAGAGGAAAAAATCTGCATTACAAGGGAGAATTACTGCTCTTTCCAACTTCCTGAGAAAGTACGGAAAGTGTATCTGTATGCAGTGAACGGAGCAGGGAAATCCAGTGCCAATAAAATTCCCATTTACCAGCACAAAGGTAACTGGCATCTTCAGGAAAAAAAAAGAAAATTATTTTTGATCTATAATTCAGAATAGTGTTGTTTTTTATCAACAGTTCAAACAGGGGTAACAGATTTCACGGCTGTTCCTCATGATGACGAATCACTTCTGGTCCAGTGGAAAAGTGTAATTGCCTCAGATCTCACTGGTTATGTTGTGGAATGGTTGCCTTTATTAAAACCAAGTCCCTCCCATATCCAGTTTGAAAGGGCAGACAAAAACCAGACTAGCCTCATCATAGCAGGTATGTCTATGATATTTTGTATCATATGAATTCAAACAATCACTCTTTAACAGAAAAAAACAAAACCTTTTTCTGCGCACAACCTGCCTGTACAAACCGTTATCAGCTTGTGGCTACTGATCCACTCTAACCTCTTCACTCTCATCAATAGGCAGCTTTGAGCCTTACAAGCCCTTTGGGATCTCTGTATATCCCAGGTTTAAGAATGGGATTGGTCTTCCTCAGACTGTTAATGCCTACATGAGACAAAAGGGTAAGTCACCAAAGACACAGGGAGGATCACACAAAGAGCAAGGAGAGGTGTGAGAGTTGGTCTCCCATACTTTGAGGAAGTAAAAGAAGTATTGGCATCAGATGGAACACATGGGCAATCAATCAGAAAACAGATGATATGTGATGAAATAATGCCCTCTTGTGGAGAGAAATAAATGTTAACTGTATCCACTGAATGACTCTGAAATAATGCTTTGATAAAAAAAAAAGATAAGATCTCTTTCTATTTTTAAAGCCCCATCTAAAGTTCCAGAAATACAAAGTAGAAAGACCTGGAATTCCCATGTTGAGCTTACCTGGGATGAACTACCTTTGGAACAAAGGAATGGAATTATCCAGAATTACAAAGTCTTCTACTGGGCTGAGAAAGAGACTGTTAATGGTAGGTTGAAGGCTAGAATTTTCTAAAATATTCTAAAATATTTTCTATATTTAAATCTTTGAACGTTTGACTTGTGTTGTAGTTGTCAGTGCAAACCCCGATGAGAGGAAGGTGACCCTGAAAAACCTAAAAACTGCATCGATGTATGAAGTTTTTATGATGGTTAGCACAAGTGGCGGAAGCCTGAATGGGTCAACAATACATTTTGCGATTGAACCTTTCGGTTGGTACAGTATGATCACTTGACACTGCCCAAATAAAATAACATATGAACAGAATATCTTTTGTCAAATCCAAAAACGGCACTTTTTTTTCTTTTTCTCAGATGGAGTAGCTGTTGTGATAATTGTAATCATATCTGGTGTTGGACTGTCACTGCTGATTATTTTCACTGTCATGACTTGTATCTCTAAACACAAAAGGTAACATCATTACTACACTGTCTTAAGCTATGAAACTGATATATTTCATTTTCATTAATTATCTTTTATTCTGTTCCTCTAGTGCAAGGCTGCAGGGGCTCTTTTGGCCAGTTGTTCCAGACCCAGCCAACAGCAGCATCAAGAGATGGGCATCAGAGTCAACTGAGGTGGGGAAGTTGCCATCCGCTAGCTTTTAGGTTAAAGCAGAGCTTCACTCTGGTCTCATCACTTCCTCTGCCACTTTTTCTTTCTTTTCTTCACTTCCTAGGATAAAGTCTTCTTGTGTTTCTTTGTTGAATCAGCCATGGTTAACATTCAAAATGACCAGTGTGTTGTTTCTCAGTCCTGGAATACAGCAGGGTCCAGGATACAGCTCCTATGCATGCATTGCTGTGTATTAAGTGTAAAAACAAGACAGAGTAGCTGTTGTTGGTTCATGTTTGCTGTTAACCGTTTGTCTCCAATTTGTGAATATATAGTTTGAAGCTCGTGAGGTGGTGTGATTCCGGCATTTGGGGAAAGCCAAATTTTTGTTATTGTGAATAGTTAAACAGAAAAACAACAACTTATTCAATGTTCTATAAACACAGTGACTATATTTTATGCTCATACTTAGCGTTTTGCAAAAAAAAGAAGGTTCATAAGAAAAGTAGATAATTCTGCATTACAAGTAGCAGGTACACATGAGCTACTGTTTATAACCAGTCTACAGATTTTTTTTGTTTGGTCAGTAGACTCAAATCAAATCAAAATTGACAACTGAAACACAAATAAAATTTAATCAAATCAAAATTTAGGTTTTAAGCATTTATGTGTATGTGCTTATACGTATGTGCTTTACATATTAGGAATAATTTATGCACAAATAATTTAAAGATAATTTTAAAAGCCTTCACACACCAAATATGACAACAATTAAAAAACACAAACCTCATTATAATTTCTTCCATAAACAATCACATGCACAGTACATCATTTGTGCTAAACAAATTTTACATGGTCCATTCATAAACCATTACCTCTTCTTGCATTATTAAATAAATACTGTCCTCCATTTTTCAAATTAACAACCCCCACAAACACAAATTCCTCTACCAGTTTACCTCTTCTAGGCAAAACAATATATATTTCAGTGGGGGTAAGAATTTAGCATATTCCTGAAAATGAAAAAAACTACTGGGCATAAAGGTTTTGAATTACTTTTTAACTGACTGACCTCTTGTCTTTTCCAGTATACACATTGTTCGTGGGACAGTGAAGAACCAAATCCTATGTATTTGTCCCACCTCAGCTTCCTGGACCTCACAACCAAGCTAAGCAAAGAGGAGGATGATCTTTGGTTAAACAACTCAGAGAATACCAGTGATCTAGGAGAGTCCCTTTGTGGTTCACCACTTATCCCTGGATACACTGGTTCAAACAGTGAATCCGTTCCCTATGCCACCGTAATCTTCTCTGGTCCATGCAGCAGCCCACCACCCATGGAGTCTCATGCATATCTGCGCTCTGAATCCACACAGCCCCTCTTATCACCAGAGGAATCTTTCACTCCTAAATGTTACCAGAATATGGCAGCTAATGGCATGCCTGTTGAGCAGTGTTTTTTCGGGCCGAGCAACGATAATGAACCAGAAAGAGGGGAAGACCTTGTCAACCTCTGGGATGATTTTCCTTTTCTACGAGCATTAGCCATTAATGACACTGAAATTGACTGAAAATACTTTGTTGATTATGGTAGTAACTGGCTTGAAAATGCAGATTTTCTGAAAACAAAAAATTAAGGTGGCATATAGCATGTATTTACGATTATGCTAAAATCATTCCTGACTTTATGATTTTAATTTGATTCCTTGTTTTTACTATATTTTGTATATACTTCTTTAAAAAATAAAATTTTGTATTTATGTGTTGTTGGGTGATATCATTGAACATTACATGTACATTTTCAAAAAATTTCTTCTTAGTTGGATTTGTACAGTAGCTACCACAGTGTTTAGTACAGGTATATACACACTTGTCTTTAGTAAGCAATGACTATGCCACTTTACATTCTAATCTGATGCTCATCATACAAGATTGTTGCACATCATCCAACATGAAACACTTTCTCTACTTATTACTCGTTAGAATTTAGGATTGGGCAGATTATTTTGGTATGAAGTGCATAGTGAACCAGTCACAGAGAGAGTAAAACATCCATCCATTTTCTGAACCGCTTAATCCAAGTGGGTCGCGGGTGTGCTGGAGCCTATCCCAGCTGTCAAGGGGCGAGAGGCGGGGTACACCCTGGACAGGTCGCCAGTCTGTC
>JAVQJG010203797.1:0-14065 GCA_036024015.1 Craterocephalus amniculus
AACGAAGACGGCGAAAAAAACATTAGAAGTTGCACAAGCTTTAGAAATAAAGTTCTACAAGTGTTCACGGTGTGTTGGTAGTTAGAAACAACTTAATAGCCGCACGTTTGTGCGGCCAATCGATGTTTGAATCTAACGTTGTATCGCGGAGTTTAGAATAAACTCAGCACTGCCGCTTAGTGGAGGTTAGCCGTAGCAACAGAAACGACGCATGGAAGTATGAAGGCAGCGACGCATGAAGACGCTTGGAACGGACGCCTGGAACGGACGCCCCAAATTACGTCTGTCAGGGAGCATAAATGGGCCTTAAATAAATACATAAAACTCTGTTCTACTGGGACAACTGAATGTTGCCCATAATTCTGCTGTCTCTTCTTTCCTAATGGAAAAAAACCAGCAGAATAAAGACAGACACACCGATAAAATAATCAATACAGCCCAAGCCCTAAAGCGGCATGTGTTTAAAGTCAGGATGCATTTGACACGTTGCATGTCATCCCAAGTGTTGGGTAAACATTTTTGAAGGAATTCAGGAGTATCCTGCCTAACAACTGCCAGTGTTTGCTTTGCAGTGTAGAAACAAAGCGGCCCAGTGTAACACGGAAAGAGGTTAAAGTTACGGTCAGAAAACACCGACACGGACTCATTGACGGGAGAAAAAAAAAGCCACAAGTAATTCTGAATGACACATATTAAGATATTCTATGGCTAAAAGGTTTGCATACCTGTGTGGGCTTGAAAATCAGTTTTGCTTTTGATTTGTTTACGTAAACACAGTTAGCACGTGCTGTTTGGATCATTTTATCGCGGTTGTACTGCTTCGAAATAACATGCATGTTTTTTGGGTTTTTTTTGTGAGTGTAGGAGGTGTCTTACAGTACACTGATGAAATTGCTAACAGCTGTGACAGCCACCATTGAGCGCACAGTCTTTTCGCCATCTCATTTGTAGCATACAGCTGCACAGATAAAGCATGAGGGTTAAGCAAATATTGCACAATGGCCAGAAAACAATGCCCCGACCCCATCCCTCCCCTGACACACACATGCACACCAACACACTGCAGCATTGCTAAGACGTTACCAGCTGCGTGTGTGAAAAAAAAAAAACAAAAAAAAAAGACTGGCACTGCTTGTCCTCTTTATTGCTGTGAACAGGACATACACCCCTGCTACCCTCCCACTCATTCTAATCTCTTTTCTTAATGATAAACCTCCTCAGTCACACTCTCTCTTCGTCTGTACCCCTCCAACCGCGCCCCTCCAGTCTGGTGTCGACCCTCGAACAAGGCAGCAACAGTGCTCCTTTGTTTGTCCTCCTCCCCTCTTGCCCCCTCACCCAGCCCTGACTGATGGTGGTTGGCGGGGATGGAGGCATGCCTCAACAGGAACGCCGGAGAAGGGGAAGGGAGGAAACGCAGGAGGAAAAAATGTAGGTGGAAGGGGTCACTGAGAGAAAAAAAAAATAAGGAAAAAGTAGGACTCTTACGATCAATTTCTGTAATTCTTTCTCTCCTCTTTCATTTTCACACCTCTGTTTGTTCATTCAGGCTTGCACGGGAGGGAGTTCACAGAGAGCGTTTGTGGCATGAGGGGAAGGTGGGTTTCGAGTGACCACACCCTCAGTGAACCCTTCGACTCCGCCAGACTCAGCGTTGCAGAAAGTCATTTGCAGAGGGCCACCACTGGTTTGGACAGGGAGGCTTATTTTAAACTCCTCTAAGTAAAGATGGAGAAGACGGGATTTGATTTTATTTCAACTCTCCTTTCAAAATAGCTCTGTTCATTGGTTTTTGAGGCCCCAAAAATAACCTGCGATATTCCAACAGGGAATCAGTAAAAATAGCCTTTAAGTACACACCGTATAATTTCTCATTTATGCAAAGAAAACAGTGGGCCTGCTCGCTGAGGTTAGTGAAGACCTAATTTTAGCCATTTCATTCTGGTAGCGCTACTACCGCTGCAAACCTGGCTCCCAATAGCAAAATACAACTCTTGTAATATCTCTTTTGGAAGTGATTGAAACAGCAGAGCTAAGCAGTATCTTGTAGAAAAAAAAAGAAAAAAAAAAGCCCTAATAAAAAATAAAACGCATGTACACACATACAAACCCAGCTGCAACTCAGAGGCAATCGCTTCATTAACCCCGACTAATCTAGAGACATTATGTTTACTGGAAATGCCTTTCCAGCTTAGGTGTGTGCGGAGCCGAACCACTTAATTCATTCGAAGCTTGAGAAAATTGGATATTGTGTGTTTGCGTGCTATAACGTGCAAATATCTGAATTCATGCACAATTGTGTGCCATGGCTCCCTGTGTCTACACTGTCTGCTGTGACAGACAGAGAGAACATGACAGAGACAGAGAAATAGTGTGTAAGAATGCATGATAGTTTGTGTGTCTGTGTGGCGTGACAATGTCAGAGATGCTGCTCGCAGCCTTGATCTAGACTCCTGCCTCTGTGTGACACCCGCAGCGCCCGCTTCATTAATCAATAGGACAGATGAAGACAGACTCCTGCTGCGCTGTGAGGGAAAACGGTAGCTTGTGTTTACAACTGGGTGTATGTGTTTGTGCATGTGCAGAGGCTAGAATGCCCTTGAGTAGAACGTGGCAGACATGATGCAGACCTTTCAGGCTTCCTGCCCACACAGATCATCTGCACTGGATTTGCCTTCTTGTATCCCCAGAAAAAAAATCTAAGTCTTTTTGATGTACTAAATACACTGAAGCTTGTCAGCATATTATTCCAAACCTTTTTAAAACCCCAATTTCTTGTCAAACTGAAAACAAAAACACTGGGGTTTTACCTTTATGTATATCTGAGTACAATCCAATTACATTTTATAATTTTCTAACCTTATGAAAAAACTGGTATGATCTTTGAAATTTTACATGAAAATGTATGGAAAAACTATCTTCAATGCACTACTTCTTTGATGTCACAACCCCCCTCTCCCCTTCTTAAACGTGATACAAGCCCTCGGAGAAGCATTGAGTATTTTTCTATTGGTCAGTTTCACCCTCGTTTCTGAATGCAATTACATACACACAAATGTAATTACTTGTTCCCAAATACACACAGCTATTGATGTCTATTTACAGTCCTTTAAATCTTAGGCTATAAAAAAAGTGTGCCTGAAGGGCTTATTGAGAAATATTTGTCAAAACAGGTTTAATACACCTCAAGGCAATCAAAGCACGTGAGCAAAACTGCAAAGTTTAAAATAAACTTCCACTTTCATAGAGACTAGTAAGGACCAATTCAGCTTAGTCTGTAAGGGTGAATTCTTGGTATATATTTACTTTCTTATTTGCAGAATAAGAAAGTACACCCATAAGGAGTGCACTTTATGACCGTACATAAAAATTAGAGAGCATCATTGGCTGTTTCTCAGTGGAATCACATTTGCCAAAGTGATACGTAAAGTATAGCACCCTGTAATCTGAGTAACCTGCAGGTTGTGGCTGACACTTGCCAAATTTTGGCTGGAATTCATGGTTGTAAAATTCGAGAACACATTTGTTTTTATCAGTCTTTGTAATGCATTTGCTCCAACCAACTGCATGCACAAAAAGTGCCTGAAACATCACATTTCTTAACTAAATGTAACAATAAGAGGAATGACGAAGACAAAGAAGATGAAAATCCAGGCAACAGAAAATAACAAGTTGTCGTAGTCTTCTTTGTGAGTCATAACACAAAGCTATGGACTGAGAAAAACTGACAGAACATATGCACTCAGGACATGAGCCCAAACTACGAGAGCCAGGACTACCAAAAGGAAGAAAAGAAGTTGTTCTGGTCTGCACAAAACTGGATCAGATGGATCAGAGAGTGGGGGCAGACTGACCGAAATTAATGAACAAACTGCCCATGACAATACTCATTGGTTTTTGAGCTACGGTTTAGAAACCTTGAGTTAGGCATTCAACCGTCACCACTGTGGTCTTTCTGGAGCTCAATATTTGGAAAAGACAATATAGATGAATAATGACCCTTATTGGGTAAAACAGTTTCTTTGAGGACTTTTAAAATAAGTAACTATTTTCAAAATGAAACTGAATCCAGCTTATACAACTAATGAGTCATAAAAAGCTTTTCACAGCAGTAGTTTACTGAATACGAAGATGTTTGGTGCCACAACCTAGTGACTGTCAGTGGTATTGCACGTTAAAGTATTTTTCACGTTTGTGTGTCACATTCAGCGCAGCTTTGTCCATGATTTTTGCAGTGCACAAGTATGAAAGATTACACAAAAACTTCCAGGACAAATTTTTCAGAAACCTTGACGTAGAAGTGGAGAGTGGACAAAAGAAAGAATTCATTCAAAACAAGGCCTAACCTTGGAGAATGATTGAGTTCTCTGAGTGCACCCCTAGGCTTTCAAATGACTAAAAGATGGCTGAGCTGAAAAGTCACGTCTTTGCATTGGTTTAATCTGTGTTTGTACTCTAAAATTTAAAACCTTATATTAATGAAAGAGTGTTTAAGCTTCATTGTTATTGTGTACGATATGTAGAAATGCTGACACATTGTTTTGAGACACTAACATCTTCATCGCAGTCTCAACCATGTTTGACCTCCAGTTCTTACTCCAGTAATTGACAGTGTGGCACAATCATGCAAATGGTTCAGTTATATTGGTTCCCAATGGTCATTAACACTTAGATTTTAGGCATTTTCAAGTTTATTTTCTTAGTGGAAATGAGGAATGTGACATTTCCTGATGTTCCAAATGGCTTTGCCTCCTCAGTGTCCTGCTAAATTGTTTTGTGCGTTTTCAATGAGACTTGTGATATTTGGCCTGGACTCAGTGCCCTCTTTGTTAGCCATTGTGCAGCGATGAATGAATCTTTCCTTCAAATTTCATACAGAGATGCTCTTTGTGAAACCATAGAGACACCTTTGAGACCACTAAACTGATGTATAGACTGGATGTTCCTGCTGAGAATTTGACTCCCTATATGAAATGTTATAATCATTATTAACTTTCATTTAAACTTGTTTAAAGTATAAGCTTCAGAGTTAAAGATTTCTTAACTTTTTTAGCCCTTAGCCTCAAGTAATCCTGTTGCATCCTGTTAGGTTTATTTTTGTTTTGTTTTTTATGAACAGCTGACAAAGACAAGCTTTGCAGAAAACTGTATTTTTTGGACAAATCAAAAAGAAAGACTAAAACCTAGTAGCCAACTTGTTAGAAAAAAACAGGAGAGAGTTTGACATCTTTCTCTTAATAACAACGGTGAAATTGTGGTAATTTGCGACTGCAAATCATTCTGATTTATTGATGAACAGGTATTCCTGTTCTGTGATGTGTTTCTCTTTTCACAAGATTTAAACATCAGCTCATACCAAAGAACTACGGTTGCTCATAGAAATGCACCCATACCGGTATTATTCTGATAACATCCTCTTACTATCACACATGCCTGACATGAAAGTCGTTTACCAAAAATAAAAATGTACAGTACCTACAGAATGAAACATGAACTATGTGTAGCAGTGATGTTCAAACTGTTGAAAATCAACATTTAAGTTTTAATTTGCAAAAAATGGTTAATTGGCCGTTTTAATTCTCAACCTTAACTTTAAGTTACCAATGAGAAAAAAAAAACAAACATTAAACCCTGTTTCACTTCTTAACCCTAGATACCCTGATTGCATAAGCACATTGTGTGATTTGACATTGCCCGTCTGACACTCAGACAAAGGGCTCGATGGAGGCCTCAAGGGGGCAGATGACAAACAGTCCTAAACCATGGCCAGACATAATCCAAACCCCCCCTCCCCAAACTCACAACAAATGCAGGGTGGAGGCGGACTTATTCAGAGCATATTAGGGAGGTGAAGGAGGCCAGGCACAGAGGGACCCTCTTCACTCGGCTGTCCTAATCGTCTGAGACAACCCCTCAAGAGCCAGACCTTCCCGCCTTCAAACCCCACCCCACCCCCATAAGGCATGTCCCAGACACATCCAGGAGTGTTTACAAGGGCAGGCGGCCATGAAGTGGGGAGGCTGACCAAAATGAACAGCCCCCCTGGGAGTTGTAGTTTAATTGTCCATCTTCTTGGTCCAAATTAAACAAGCTTGAGTGCGCTCAAGTATCCATATGCATACATGCCCCGCCCACCATCGCTACCCCACTTTTAACAGACTGGCACGTTCCACTGAGAATGCCACTGATGCAGAATGATGAGCGGGGCCCCATTGTCTCATTATATTGTCTTCAATTAGGGAAAGACAATGAGAGGAGCATTTGTAATCATGAGCATCCCAAACTCACGCTGGGAAACAGAACTTCATTATGTCCAATGGTCCCACATTGACGATAAAACTCAGAAAATATGCAGTTCATTCTTAGGAAGTTTTAAGCATAAATGGCTCGGAAAGAAGTGAGTCACTAGGAAACACTGTAGGGGGTTCTGAAACTCAAGATAACAGCAGATATAAGCAGAAAGAAATCGTCTCTTATCTGCACTGCAAGTGAACAACAGATTCAACCTTTGCAATCCCACCCATCCACTAATTTCATCTCTTGCTCACTTACCTGTCACAAACAAGTTTAATACACCCATCTTTGAGGTTCTGAAAGTGACAATCTGAAGGGTTTTAGAGGAGTGAGTGGATTGATATTAAAAACTAAATGACAAACATCCCCAATAATACTCTGAGAAGAACAAGAAACTCAGCGTTTCTCTGAGCTACTTTTTTCAGGGATGAATTTACAGGCATCAAGTGTAACCGTGATGTGTTTTCATCTTCACCCAGCCAGTGCTGTACAAGCTAAGCTCCGAGAACAGAAGCTCTGGCAGCGGCAGCGTCGGTGCCATCTGTAAAAATGAGACTTCTTTTTAAAAAAAAAAGAAACTTCAGAGCACATTATCTGCATTTACCTGGAGTGCGCTCAGCTGAGAAATGGCTCTACCCCGACCTCTCTCGCCAGCTTTGTAGCTCGCCGCGTCATTTAAATCACGTTCCACTGAGGCTGTTGGGCTTTGATAGAACCATCCAACCGGACAAATACTGCTTTCAGAAAATTGTGCAAATGATTTCTTTCAACTGGGATTGTAGCTGTATTACCCCCCACCCCCCAAAACACACACACACACACACACACACTCACCCATGCCACTTTTCCTCTCTCCTCAGAACACAAAGAGCTAATCTGAGACGCACACACGAACCAGCTCTGATACATTGTCAATGTAAAACCAGGGCGATTTTATTTCCCTTTGAATCATATAAGTGAAGCATGAGGTGAAAGCCATCATCTTTCGAGGACAACAGCGGGCTTAGAGACATACACACTGCTGGCATTATATACCATCCTTTCTTTGCTCATCTCTACCTTTGTTGACGTTTTGCATGTACAGTACGGGAGAAAATCGCTATATAGATCCCAAAATGTTTGGATGTTGTCCGTTGGCAGATGAAATAAGTCTGCAGTGGGTGCCAGTCAGAGGGATATCCATCAAATAAAGATGCCCCGGGGCCCAACATCCTTTACTGCAAGACCCCATTCCCTTATCTGATCCCAGCAGAGGGGGTGAGATGATGGCCTAACCAGCCAGAGCCTTTGATTTTTTAAAGTAGATCCCCCTGCTTTCACACTGCTTTATTGATCGCCGACAGAGCTCATTTTGTTATTTTGCTTCCAGAACGCTCTATTTGTAATGTGATCACCCGGCTGAGGATGGCAGCAAAGTGGACAGACGCTCATCCTCTTTCTCTCCGAGTCTCAAATAATATCTCCAATGATTTTTCTGCACATCGCTCCTGTTGAGTTTGTCCCTGCCCGAGGCCCCGAAGACTCCCCGTTCCCTAGGTCAATCGGCCACACTTAGAAGAGTTACTTTCTGTGTAAAACAAAAGCTCTCATTCACTCATTTAGCAGAAAGGTTAAATGAAATTAAGCCCATACGACCGGGAAAAAGCCCTTTTCCCCTCCAGCGGCATTGATTTTCAGTTCCGTCTCCAATATTTTTGACCAAGGGCTTAGTGTTAAATGTGCTCATTGACCTCTGAGAATGTGACACATTCCTCCATGTTGAACAGAACAAGGCAACAGTAAAGAGCGAGGAGCATCTGCCTCGTCAATCCGCCCAGATGGCAGCAGCAACTATGTAAATTGGTTCATTAACCTTACAGTGCTTAAACCAGTGGGCCATGCAAAGGGCTCGTTCAATCTGGGTTTTCTTGAATTTTATTAACGCCCATTAATAACACTGTGAAACTTTCATTAATGGCCTGAGGTGGTTTGCTGTGGCAGTATCAAACGCTTTAATAATTATACATGACATCCCTGTGATAACTTGTGTGATTATAACACCATGTAAAAAAAAATAAATAAATCACATTTACCCCCACTTAAAGTGAGTTATCCTTTTTCTTTTGGTTTGAAAATATTTAGTTAAAACATTATCACAGCACTCAACTCATCCTGCCTGGCAGGTTTGGATCTTTAACCCCAGACAATGGAATGGCAAGAAGAAAAAAAGAAGCAATAGGGGGGGGTGAAAATCTAAAAGGGAGCTGCATTTTCATGTGGCGTTTCCCCCAGTGCGTGCAGAGTGTGTGAAAAATTGGCTTGTAGTGAGTGTCTGTGTGTGTGAGCTGCCAGCAGTGAGGGCTTGCACCTGGAGCAGGGAGGAGCAAGCGAGGGGCCAAGGGTCACATCGTGGGATAAACAGGATTGGAGTTCTCCCTTTTCCTAAGGAGGCCAGACGACCCCCGCGGCTGCATCGCATAACGCAGGCCTTTCACGCCCCTTCCTTCCTTTTCCCCTTCTCGCTTTCCTTTCCTGGTCACCTCCTTTTCTTTTCTCCTTTGGAAAAAAAGCATAGTAATCCATAACCTACTCAACTATCAGCAGCTCAATTATCCCTCCGGTTTCCCCATTTTCTCCTCTCGGGTGGAGATTCAAAAACAATTAACCTCTTCACGGCTGGGGACTTTTCCAAGCAAAAAGGGGCACGGTAGTAATCGAATGAGTCCGCCATTTACATTCCTGACCATGACTTCACTCCTTCACGCATAAATCTGGTTACCGAAATCCTAATCTGTGGCTTTGTGATTGCCCAACATCATTATCATGGATGTTTTGTTATCAAGCTTTGAAGACACTACTTACTTCAAGTGGGATTTAACCACATAACTTGTTAATATTTCAAAACATTCCTATGACCTACTTCATGCTTAGTAAGCCGATGGGATTTCTGTTCTCAAAGATGCATGTGTGAGTGATGTTATAGAAAATGATCCCTTTGCATGAACATAAAACAACAACAAAAAACATGCCAATTGAATCCAGTTGACAGTTGTTGATTTTTGTTTTTTGTTCTGAAAAATGATACGACTGGACAATTTCATACCAAGTGTCTATAATGCATCCCCCACATCCTCAGCCTTCAATAAAACGTTCTCTTCTCCCCCTTCGTTATGGAGGGGCCTCCTATTCATCTCCAGGTAGAGAGCCTCAAAGTGTAGGAGGGAGGAACAGCCTGTTTCACCCATTGAGCTTTTTTTTTATTACTTCCCCCTTCAAAGGGTGGTGGCAGAAGAAAAGACAACCTCAAATCTCCTTGATGCCACGATGCACAGAGTCAGAAAACACACAGAAACAAGAGAGAGGATGTGCAGATTTTAACCAGCACTCTGCCTTCAACAACATCATATCTGAGAAGATTACATTGTTGTTAATGCAGAGAGACGCCCTTCCAGCTGTTCCAGCTGTTCCAGCTGTTGGGGGGAATAATCCTCAAACAAACAAGTTTATCGGAAAAAAAGTGGACACGGCTGAAAAAAAAAACCAACTGTGAATAAACCAAGGAGAAGCTAAAGGTGTGTAGTAAAAACTCCAGCCAGGTACTTTGATCAAGTCAAGCAAGCTCATTACAAGCAGATGCAAAATGATGCAACGTCTAACCAAGACAAACGCAGAAAACAAAGAGGCGCGTGAATGAAAGCCGCTGCTGAAGATGATCTTTTATGGGTAAACACATATGTATTTTAATCATCTTTCTCCTTATGGAAGGATTTGGATGCAAACACACCTTAAACATCAATTTAAAGGAGGGCCACTGCCAAAGCTAAAGGACATCCCAAACACAGCCTCAGTTCGTAGATGGACTGGCCGTGAAAAAAAAAAATCATATTTTCTGTTTGAGTTTAGAGTCAAAATATTTCAATCCCGCACATTAATAATGAGATATTGCTGTTTTATGGACTATTATCCTTCAGAATGAGATCATGACCAAGGCCACACAGGAAGGACTTAAAAACAAGACAAACATCAAAGATCGAAATCTCTTGTTTGAAGGAGTGGGGGGGGGGAATGGTAACAGCAACGATAGTGCACAATAATAGCATAAGAGCAGAACAGAACTATGTTCTTGTAGATGCTTGCCTGAACAACAGAGCCTAAATCTCACTTGTGCACACACCAAGACACACACGATAGAACACAGAAGAAGTCTTTGATGTTTCCTCATGGCTATGTATGTGTGTGTGTGTGTGTTGTAGTTCTGTTAGTCACCCACACTACATCCAAGATCCTTACAGGCTGCACAGTGACAGCAGCACAGTAGCAATGAAACTGCAACCCTTGTACCACACACGCAAAGACAAACTCACAAACAACATAGCATGCCTTGATTAGGGACGAGGAGGATTAAAAGAAGCATAGAGGGTAAAACAAGCCAGGCAGCGGGAGAATTAAACAAGAAAAAGGAGGAGAAAACCTAAAACAACTGGCTGTTCTCGAGACAGACAAAAACTTCTCTTGATCATTATGTCTAGCCCTCAGGTGTCTGGGGTCGGGCCCACTGTAGGCGATAGTTAGGTCGCGGATGGTGGGAGGATGGGGTGGAGGTGGGGTGGGTGAGTGGAGATAACATAGCAGGCAGACAAAGAGGGAATAAGAACGCTGCCTACATACCACCGGCGTCAAGGGAGGGTGGGAAGGAGCGACAAGAAGAAAAGAGGAGGCTTATAAAAATTTGATTAGACAATCCTGCGCTGAAGTGACTTTCTGTGTTGGTTTGCTTTTCTTTTTTCTTTCTTTTTCTCCCCCCCCCCTTGTCAGTTCCCCTCCTTTCTCGCTCCTCCAGACCGCTGCCTCAGAGAACAGGGCAGACAGATTTTATAGGTCCTAATTAAAGCCATCTGAAGCCTTTCAAAACATCAAATGGCCCCGGTCTCCCACTCCTTCTCTCTGATTGTGTAGAAGGCACGGAAAATAAGAGGGCACCTATTTTTGCTGTACATAAATTCTGTACAATATGCACACAAACACACACAAAACCCCTTCCCTGACCCCCCAACACCCCTTAATCTCCAATCAATAAAAAAGGGTTCAGTGAGTGATAAGACCTCATATGATGACTCGCTGGAATTTGACACATTTCTAAAGAGGTTAAATAAATAGGATTCAGTCTTTCTTGTTTAATTGTTCCCTCTCTTTTTGGACATCTCGTGCATTTGATGTGACACATGACTGAAGATACACCCTTATTATCCTGCCTGGCGGGTTGAAGTGAAGTGCAGCCCTGTTTTAGTGCGCTTCAAGTACTCCATTTATTTCTCCTCCTGTCGCCCCCCCTAATTGTCCTCATTGAGCCGTGCGGACCGGTTGCGCAGCTTGCCTGCCTGAGTGGGGTCAACGGGTTTACCGTGTGCTTTTTTATCTATATTTCATGCTATGGCGCTGCGCGGAGACAGCCACACGTTCACAATGAGAACATTTCCAGGGACGCGTAAAAAGCAGACCGACAGAAGAGAGGAATTAGCTCACATCATTCTAACATCAAATGAAATCACATGTGTTAGGATATATAAAAAGCAACGAATTTGGTTAGAAATGTTTACATTTCCTTTACGTTGGAACAAAAAGAACAGAAAGCAAACGGCGCAAAAGTGTCACATGCTGTCATGCTTTTAAAAATGAAGTCGACTATCAAAATACCAGATATAGCTCGTAACAATTACTCATTGGGTTAGAAGCAATAAAAAAGAACGATCGGAGGAAGAAAAATATTATGTCGTCACTCACAATTCATTTCAATAACTTCTGGGCGTTATTGTCTCGCCCCTGCGTCTCTCCGCTTGGACACGGAAAAAGTCTCTGGCTGCAGCGACGCGGGGAGTTCATCCTCATCGACGGGACGGTCAGCTTTGTTGGAAGGAGATCAACTTTGCGTACGGATAACACCTGGCCAGCCGCGGGGAGGACAGTGGACGTCCGATTCCGCCGATGTCAAGTCTTCAATGATGCCTGCACTCGCCGGGCTTGAGCGCTGAGAGGACAGGGAGCGCACAGAAAGGCGTCATGTGAGCCGGGGAGAGGTGCGCCATTGGCCAGCCGGGTAAAAGTATGATAAGGCTACTCTGTGCGCCATTGGCCCAGGACGGACGCGGAGGCGCCTCCTCACTTGAGTGTGCGTAAGAATGTGAGTGCGGCTCAGTGTTCATAATTTTCAGCAGAAGAGGTGGGGGGTTGGGGGTAACAAGAAACAAAGTGCTCTTAAAATATCATATTTACTTATTGGTTATGAACCAGAGGAGAAATACATATTTCCTCGCCACCTACAAGAGGTGTGGCTGAAAACGTCTGGTGAGTCCATGTGTCAACTTTTGAGTGGCTGTCAAATCAAGTACCTGAACACTTTTAGGGAAAATGCGGCATTCGCATTTTCTTCATTAACACAATGAGTAAAATATGAGTAATTTAACAATTAACAATCTGTTCGTTAACGTCAGCTATGTCGAGAGAAAGTGTATCTTTCCATTAATGATAAGTCAAACGCACAATCCCCCAAGGTGAATAAAGCTTATTCAAGAATCTCGATTGCCTTGTTTCACTTTGGTATTGTTTTCATAACCCACTTAATATTATAGCCCTGTGAACGCCACAATTATGTAGCTATAACTTTCTTATTTAGATAATCCAGTCTAAAAATATCAAACAAGCGGTTTTGTTTTTGTTCTTTGTTTGATGTTTCTTTTTGAAATCAAACTATAAATATGATTTAAGGCTCAGCTTGTGCCGGTTAATTGCACTGATAATTTCTTGGTTACTGAAATGATGCATCTGATCAGGAATGGTATTAACATACTGGGTATAGTCTTCCAATAGAGACCTCAATTTTACATGCATGGTGATAATTGAAAAAAAACTGATGAGAATTCAAAACCATCAAAAAATACAGCCTATCACAAATTCCCACCATGAGACTATTTCATTCTCACTTCTCATAAAAACAGTGGGTATTACTGAATCTTTTCCTGCTTCGCTGATAGAAAAAGACCTAAGCCAATATTTACAATAAAGTTTTTATCCAGACAAGTTCCCAAACTAATCAATTATTTAGCAGACATGTAGCTAATTGAAAAGAAAACTAAAACCTACATATTTAACAGCCAAAGCAGAAACCCTCTTTAATTCTTTTTTAGATACATATGATTAGAATTAGCATGCCATTTTCATTTTTATTAATGCTGCTCTCTGCTCTTCTTTCTTTCTGCATTGATTCTCCACACAGTTGGACTTCACCAAGGATAACAACACATGAAAGAGCATCCTCTTTCTGTCCCTCTGTGGTTCTCTGGAGTGTGGAGACAGAGGAACTCAAGGTTCTGTATGGGTGGGAATTAGAGCGCAAGTAATCTGGAGCACGCATCTTCCCCTGCTCAGGCTGCAGCATTAAATCGATATTCTGCAAAGCTTTCCCTTGTTTTCAAATTCACTTGACTGCTGCCGTAATGCGCCGCAAGGGTCGAGCAGCCGCTCCCTGATTTTTGTGGCACTTGTAACCCCCCTCCCCTTCTTCCTCCTCCACCTCCTCCTTCACTTCACTTCACTCCACAGCAGACACCCTCATTTGGATGGCTCCAAGGCGATGCACCCGTTCCATTTGTCTCCTGCTCTAACGGGAGACGGCAGGAATAAGGCAAGGCGTTATCTCGACACAAAACATTATCTCCGCTTTACTCCTCCAGCACCATGAAACAGTGATTATTAACTGCTTAAGGAGCATGTTCACTGGTTTTAAGGCTTGCTGCCA
>JAVQJG010203828.1:0-13759 GCA_036024015.1 Craterocephalus amniculus
TCAACTGAAGCTGTGATCAATATCCACTAATCACACTTAGGTGTTGCTGGGGAAAAAAAAAGAAAAAAAAAAAGGACACGGGAGAATCATGCGCACAAGAGAAGAACACATTTACACAAGGACAGAATTATAAGACCAAGGATTCGGAAATCATTCAACTCTGTTTTTAATTTAACTAAAGGTCATATATTTAAAATCGATACAATTGTAATTATTAAATAACATTACAGTATATGTAAATGACTGTAAACAAGTATAGACAAGTCATTTCTTTCAATATAAACAAATTGAATGTAAAATGACCATTTTAAAAAGATGCAGAAATGTCTTTTCCTTTCCTTGGCACAAACGTTTAGAAGGTGGGCTAAGAAGAAGTTGAAAATTGCAATTTAAAGAATCACGGTTTTCAATTCCTTTAGGAAATCAACTGTTTTATTATCAGCACACATTTGTAAAAATCAATAATACTGAACAAAGTTTTTTTCATTCCCTGCCCCCCCACCCCCCAGTAAACTTTGCTATCATCCAGATGTGTTTTTCAGGAAAGGATATTCATTTATTATCAGGGTCATAAAAATCCAGCCACTGCAAGTATCACAATAGAATTGTTCCACAGTAAAGGAGTCCAGACGTGACCCACTTAAAACATTTGCTGTAAATAAAAAATTGGACAAAGATGACCAATAAACTGAGAAGCTGAAAAAGATTGGGAAAACATTTTCTTTTCTAAACCAGTGGATTTGTTGTAAAAATGAAGTAAGGTGAGGTGATCCATCAGAGTGGTAAATGTCAACCTTATCTGCTGATTGCTAAAAACTTCTCGCAACTTGTTAATATACACACATAGACACACACAAACACACACACGAATCACCTTACCTTACTTATTTGTTTGTTTAGAATGCAATAGTTGGCACCATGGTTAATATGTTTTCTGGCTTATACAGAAAACATATTAACCACCGAAACATGGCACAGTGTGTCATTCTGCTGTAATTCACCAAAAAATGCCATGTGATCCTGTCACACTTATTCAATTCAATTTTATTTATAAAGCGCTGGTACATACACCCCCCACCACCCTAACCTCTATCTGATAAAGCATGGGTGACTTAATATTTAGTTCTTTGGAGTTTTTTCCCTTGGTTTGGATCTCCTTTGAAAGTTTATACATCTCTGAGTTGCAGATATTTAAACATTATCCAGAGATAGACAAGAGTATACTGATGCCTTTCCAACTCATTGCTATATTTTGGTAATGATTGAATATTTTCCATTCTTTTAGCAAGTATGTTGTTTTGTGTGTTTAGTTTGTGTAGGTACCCTTTCCAGCTGCTTACCTATCAAAGGTCAGGTAGTAGATCCTGGAAAAATAGTTTGAGGAAGCTGCATTTCCCCCTGAAGCACAAGAACATGCAATGCTTATTCATGAGGGTTCATGAGCACTGAGCAGCATCGAACGTTTTCTCAAAAAGTCAGAAAGACCATGTTATCTTGACTATCAAGTAGAAATACGGCCACCATGGCATCACTCTGCAGCCCTTTCTGTTGCTTCAGCTGACACCACCGATGCACTCTTGCTCTGCTCTCCTTCAGCTTTTCTCTTTGCTGTAGCCTTCTTCTAAACATTTTCTTCTCCGACTCAATATGGGCATGTGATCTGCCATAATGTCCCTGAGTCTGTGTACCCTATTTTGAACCAAGCCTCTGAGAGCATGCAATTCATGCACGAAGAGCGGAACACGCAGAAGGTGGACGGACAAAGCAGTTTGATGGACATACCGTATCACCGTCCAATCTTTTAGAACAGGCTGGTTGAAACAAGTGGTTGGTGTTCCCTTCAGCCCTGTCTGCTCCACAGGTGACTAAAATGTATTATTTTTTGTTGGGGCATTTATTTATGAAAGAAATATGAAAATAAAAAAATAGAATCCTCAGGAAAAAAAATACGTTTTTTGTTTTTTGGAGAAAATTAGAATTCTGAGATTGAAATGAGATCTGAGAAAAAAATTCAGAAGTCTGACTTTGATCCAAAAATTCTCACTTTTTCTGAAAACTAAAATCCGATTTGTTTTTCCTTGAGTGGCCCTAATACTTCTAAGAGTGGCTTAGATTTATAGGCCGATTGTGCTTCATTGCTGGCGGTACTCAAAGTGCCTATCCATTATTCATGTACTCCTCATTCATACTTGGCATGTACATACAGTATATACATATACATATGTAGCCACAGCTGCCCTGGCAGACTCACCGAAACATGGCACAGTGTGCACCAAAGGTCTTTCTGACCATCACCGATGGTCACTGAATTCTGGCAAACTCAGCAAACATTCATATTCATACTCTAGCAATGCTGGAGGCAAGGAGGGTTAAGTGTCTTACCCAATGACACGACAGTTGACTAGCGGCAGCAGGATTGGACGACCTGCTCTACCACCTGGGCCTTGCCGCCCTAATGCTTTTCCACATTTAATAGACAGCAATCAAGGTGTGAAGGGGATTTAAAACCATATAGCAAAAAATTTACCTATCGTAATATTAATATAATAAATTCTTTGGTGTTTTATGAATGTAAGATTTCTTATAAAATTAGCTTATTTCAAGTTTTATTGTTAAAACATGAGGGAATGACCCAACTCATATCAAACAGGCACTTGCTGTAAACATGGCAAAGTTAAACCCCAGAATCATTCAAGTATCTGGTTTAATTATAACTTTTATTTTCCTTGAGAAAAAAATCTAAGTGGCAAAGATATTCCCTGGTTAATATTTCATGCATATGAAGCCATAATGCGAAGCCTACAAATACAAGAATGCTAATTTAAATATGTTTGTCTAAAATAATAACTATTAAATTAACCTGAATATCTATGATTACATATCTTTTTGATTTTGCTCTTATTAGTCTTATCATTTAAATAATTCTTACAATTTTTCTTTGACATTTCAATAACAACTAAATAAAAAAATATATATATATAAATCAAGCTGTTTTGGTCAAATCCCTGTTGGCTTGCAGCTGTTTGCTCATCCAGTCCCAGAGCAAAGTGGCTAGTGCTTGTTTGCATAGCCTGGGGAACCATCGTCAAGCCCCTGGTTAACTTTTCTTCATAACTGTGCTTGTTATCATTTATTGGGCTCTTCACATTACATAAAATATAGCTGTACAACCTGATCCCACAAATATTCAAGGTCTGTTCTTCTTGTCTTCTGAGGAACATACAGGCTGTGTGGTCTTGCCTTTTTGAGACTGTTCGTGGCTCCCTACAGATTAAAAACACCAATTCCATGACAGGAAATTTCTAACTTCTATGTCTTATTTGGCCAATCAGTACAAATATAAAGACGCATAAGTGGATAAAATGGTTAGCACATCGATGGACTCGGTGTTAGGCTGTCAACCAGCAGGGACAATTACCTTTCTATTTATTTGGCTTGCATGCTTTTTCTTAGGATGCACCAGTAACCTCTGCCTTAAACCTCACCAGTAACGGTTTAAGACATTTGTGTTAGATTTATAGATAATACTAAAATTGTTTCTAAATCACCTATTGTCAGAGAAAGTGTGGCTCTGAACTGTGCCCCTCAACTAGATTTGTGTCATCATTTTACAGTGAGATCATACTAGCGTGAACTATTTTTTGGCATTTCTGAGTGACCATAAATTAGAAATGTATAAGCATCCAAAGTTTTTCATCAGTTTTGTCAACAATAGTCACTAGGAAAATTAGTTGAAATAAATCAGACTTAATGTTGTGTAGTTTCAAGGATTTTATTTTTTTTTTTTTGAAGAAAGAAAGTCATGGAATATTTTTAATCTTGAAAAATCCGCTTGCGAAACCACTCCTGTCATTAATTAGTGGATTTTCAAGATGTTGGTAGGTGACAGGTTTTCAAACTTTGCCCACAGCACAACAGCTGTTTCCCTCCCCAGCTTTCAGTCTCTATACTAACCTAATCTCCTGCTCACTATGCAAGGTAGCAAAGAAATGCATTTCAGAAATTGTTCAAATTTAAGTATAGTTAAACAAATATTTCCATCTGGCACAATGCAAAAAATATGTTTTCTTAAGTGCACGAACAGATAAAGGCAGAGGAATCAGATACTTGCACATATTTGAATGGCAAATGGACGGATTGTAGAGTTGGAAACATTTGTGCTGTCAGCATGCAAATCTACAACTGTCCACATCCACATCTGTATTTAATGACCAGAATTTAAAAGCTGTGCAGTCATGTAGAACAGCTTGACCACTGAATCAGATGCTGATGGAAACTAATAGTCCATTGGCACTCCATTAGGATGGAGTATTTGTGATTATTGTAGTGTGAAAAGAGAGTGAAGTAAAAAAAAGAAGAAGAAAAGAAAGAGTGGTCAGCAGAAAGTAAGCGGGTTGAGAAATTAAAAGGTAGAGAGAAATGGCATGATCTCAAAGCAAGTCACATTTAAGCTCACCAAACTATTTAACCAGAATTGCTGCTGAGAGCAAAAGCTGAAACCGGCATTTTTCTCATTAGCACAACAGTGTCGGCTCTCTTTGCTCCTAGTTTGCTTCGGTGAGTACAAATGAGATTTTAGCAGAGGGAAGGGAGATTGAGAAAGGACAAGCCTGCACAAGCAAATAAAAACCTGAAGATAGATAGAGCTTTGGGTAGCCTGATAGAAGAAATCATTGAGAGCCAATGCCTGATGGTATTTTCCCAGTATTGCGCAGTGGCCCATGGCCACACTGATATTAGCAACAAATGTGTGTGTGTCTAGATGTGCTTGTTTATTCGAATGTGGGGTTGGACTGGTGAAAAAACCCCACAGAGCTTCTCTTCTGTCTTTTCAGATTTCAATAATTATAGAGTTAAATGAATACTCACAGAAGCGTGTCTTCGAGAATTAACAACCCTGTCTGTTCGACTGTTTGTTTGATGTGTGGTTAGTACTAATAAGGCCAAGATGCTTCTACAGAGACCCTGAATAAACACAGTTACACAGACTCTATTTTCCACAAGGCTGATTTGTATTATATATTCATGAATCCAAAGTACTGTGAGGATTCTGCTTGATAATGTCATGGAGGAAAAGCTGAGTAATATGTGTCTAAAGTGCAGATTAAGGGAGTGTTTGTAAAGAATGCTGAACAGCTGTCCTACTTAGACACTGACATATATCTGATATGAAATGTAATAGTCTTAAGGTGTCTCTTGGGGAGGATATTAGGCTGCTGCGTTCATCATGTGACCTTGCTGATCTTGAGGATGAATGTGTTTTGGAGTTTTTCATATGTGGGGGTTAGGGTGAATACATTCTGCAATTCAAAACACAGACCTTGAGCTGATGTGGACAAATGAAGCCGTTTAGCAAGTATAACTCCCAGAAACCAAAACACCAAATTCTAAAAACTAGCTTTATTTATGAGAGCAAAATATATTCTTAAACTGAAGTGAACCAGTGCTGCGATTGAAGTTCTGTAAAAAAGAAAAAGTAAACATTTTAAAAAGAAAGTTAAATGACAAGATCTCAAAAATATTTAACGACAAACATTCTTAGCAAACCAATATGAATATAAACCTTATTCTTTATTCCTCATGCCTTACCTCATTTTTATAAAAAGGAATGCAGACAGTGATAAACTAATGTCTTATGTAAAGATTTGGTCAAGCAATGGCCTGTTTGGGTTATCAAAGGATGACTATTTTTAGAAATATTTTCATTTTACTAAACTATGTCCCAAGTGCTCAGCGCTGTTGCAGCTGTTGACAACTGTTGATGTAATGGCATTACCATATTTACCATATTTTATTAGCTTGTGGGTTGAGGCACTTTGGACCAGGTTTTTTATTACAGGCAGAACAGAAAGTTTAAAGCCTATAATGCCAAAAGTAGCCTATTTGATGTGTATATTTGATGTGTACATTTTGCATCCCTTTACAGTAAAAACTTTCCTGAAAACCCTGCAGTGCACAATTTAATTTATTCGGCCTCATAATGGATACCAAGAAGCAGAACACTTTACTTTCATGATTTTGAAATATCACACAGTAATAAATGGTTGAAAAACAAAATAATTTTTTGTACGGTTTTATAACATTCTGTCGAATAAAGGCTTCACATAAAAAAAAATGGGATTTTTTTCCCACATTTTTTATTGGTTTCAGCTTTAAGATGTCAAAGGAAACTTCATTCATTATTTTCAAAGGAGTAGGTGTGAAAAAAGTTCAAACAAATTTCTTTTTGACTGGATTATGATGCTGGATTAGGGAAGCTCATGTCACGAGTGTTAACTGCATGCGCAAAACTATGCTGGTGATTTGCTACGGCTAGCTTCTTGGATGTTTCCATTATATGATTTTTATTGCAACATTTAGATTTTGCTAAATTCTAGGGGAAATGTTAGAACACCTACTGTTGTTTGTTATCAAGGATGGAGGTTTTATTTTTCTGCTATTTGAAAATAGCTTCATGTCTCCTGCGTTCATACCTTCCTTGCCGTCTTTACTTTAAACAAGCGGGTCATGTGACCGTGCTATTTCACGCCTGGTGGAGTGGAAATGTCAAAAAACAGTTTCCAGTGCACTTTTGAGAAATAACTCTGTATCAATTGATCTGAAAAACCACCTCATGATAGTGTATAACTTTTTAGCTAAATTTGGAAGTTTTTTTTTAAATATAGGTGTTTCCATTACCAGATGTTTATTGCAATATTTAGGTTTTGGTTTTAGGGGCAATGGAAACAGCTACAGAGACTGAATCAGCTCGTAGATAATGGGGGTAAATAACAGGCATAAAAGTGATCAGTGATTGTGCAAATGTGATCAGGCCACTGCAAAGATTGGAGACAGACCAGGGGACCCCCAGGACCTGCCGCCATCCCAGAGCATGAGATCCAGTCAGTCCACCAGAGTTAACCATGCATCCATCCAGTAGGGTGGCAGAAAGGGCTTGGCCAGGGTGCCCCATGGCTATGAAGCAAACGCCCCAATAGGCCCACCATCCGCTGACCCCCAGAGGCAGACAGAGCCCGGGTCTCTCTAACCCTGTAGACACAATTCCATACCCACAAAACCACACACGCTCACTCAGACACTCTGCCCCTCATTACTTCAGTCACCCATCTTTAAAGATGGCCTGAGCCGGGTAGCAGGCAGCAAGTCCCAAGCCCAGCCACCATTCTTGGCTCTGCTACCTCAACAGATGACTGCAAAAGGTACTGCACTTTCCACCATAGATACCAAAACTTCCCCAGGAAATAAAAGCTGGTACACATTTCCATTGTACACTGATATTAGCAAAGAATTTTCAGTCTGGCCCAAAGTACGTGCCCATCCAACAGACAGACTGATTGACGGATGGCAGGGCTTTTGGAATCGTGATGCCTCAAGCATGCCTCCATACTTCCTCATGCAAGACGAAAAAGTTGAAGGCAAAGATGAGCAAAAAGTAACTGGGGTGAAGTGAAATAGTTTGACATCTCCACCTAATTCCGGTCTGCCAAAATGCTTCAGAGGAGGAAATTTAAGATAAACTCTGTTTTAACAGTTAATACACTAAAATGTGGTCAGTTTGGTGAGTTTCTCTAATGAGAATTTCCATTATTCTTGCCTTTAATTAAATCAACATTTAAAACTTTACCATAATAGAAGAACTGTAAATTTCTGTTTAATAAACATTTGTGTGCCGCTCAGAAGTAACAATATCACATGACTATTATATCATTTTAGATATACTCATTGGTTTCATAAGTATAACAAATGTGGATATCTTTCTCATTTTCTTCAAGTTTCTCAGGTCTATTTATGTCTGGTGAATTTATAGAACCACAACTTTATTCATTTGTCAAAAACTGATTACCAATCAAATATTTTCTGATATTGGCTAAAGCTAAATCGTGCAGATAATTTCCCTTCAGTTACTTTGTCTAGATTGGGTTTGTGCAGTCCTGTGTACAAATGTGAATGTGTTTGTGTATTTGTGCAAACACGTGTGTAATTTCTCAACCAAGTGTTGCTGTGCTCTGAGTGTTTGAGGTGAACACACACTCAGAACAAGTGAAGGAAGCCACTGAAGTGTTATGTGCTATATTGATCGGAAGTTCCCCAGTGCATTGATTATAAGCGCACTCACACCAGACAAGCAGATGATTTAAGGTTAAACTCCAGATAAATGTTGATGGATGAAATACTGCAATTCTACTTGTGTTAAAATGGTTGAAATAAAAAAGAAAATTGTTTTTATGTTACAGAGTTTTACTATGTTAAGGAAGGCAAGGTGTGTTACATATGTAATCACAGCAATGCCAAAGAATATATGTGGTACAATTTCTAAACGAAACCCACCACCATAACAAAGTCCATCTCTCATGTAGTACGTGTCTGATGATAAATGTGTGTATTTTCTCTCTGCAGAGCTCCATGTATTCTCTGGCCCTGAAGTGTCTGATCAGTCTGTCCACAGTCATCCTACTGGGGCTAATCATTGCCTACCATGCACGTGAAGTTCAGGTAAAATGATACACATACAGTACATCTGCAGGCATATGTTATATTAGGAGTTTCATTTATTAAGTCGGACTAATTAGTTTGTGGTTGCATTTCTGAGGGTGTTGAGATAATCTGCTATGAACACAAGCACAATTAGGTCATTTCAATAATGACCAAAGAAATCCACCAAGAGCAGGACAAATATGCATTGAGTCACAAACATGCAGATCTTTTGATAATCTGGGGTAGGCAATTAAGTAACAACAAAGGCAAAGCTGGTTTCCTGCATAAACATAAGTGTGACCCTGGTAATTGACCCTTGTTAAGTTCCCGAATTGTGTGAAAAGCTTAGTGTTCAGCTTAAAGATATTCATCTTTCTGATTATTTCCTTATAGTTCTTTCCCAACTTAAACATACTTTGCTCATTAATGTAGTTCCTCACTTTTACCCCGCTCTGAATAAAATACCCAGCTGAATGACTAAATGTAAACGGTTCAGGACCATGGACAGTGCATGGGACTGTGATGAATATTTATACTGGATTGTAGTTTGTTATAATTCCAAGAATACAGGAAACTTTTTTCACTCTGATTATTGTCTGCATTGCTTTTTAGCACTTTCTCTCTACAATCTAACTACAGTTGAGGTCATGACACAGGTCACACCTAGCCTGGCTTTTGCCAGACCCTCGTGTATTTCCACTCAGCTTCGGCTAAAATTCACGAGAGTCAGGAGTCCTGTCTATAGACGCACTGTTCTCCGATTAAAAAATGATTAGACCAAAAGCTCTCCACTGGCTTCCAGCTCCCCCCTCCATCATATTCAAAGCTATGCTCTGGCTAACCAAACAATAACCCAAATGGCTCCTGTCTACCTTCACTCATATTCTAGAACTACAGACACCAGCTCCCACTACAATGTGGCGTGTAATCAGCAGCTTGAGACTTTTCCTCTGTTGTTCCCAAGTAGTGAAACGATGCACCGAAATCTGTCCAATCTGCAGTCTTTATCTACTTTTTGGAGCAAGCTAAAGACTCAGCTGTTCAAGGGGCATTTCTGCACTTTACTTAAGTCATCTACTCATCCGAATGAGTTAGAAAGATTTGTCCAGCTGTTAGGCACAACTCAGCACTGAACAAGCGTACACTTACGCCCAAGATGATATGTGATACAAACAACTGGACTCAGCAGTCTGACGAGCACTTAATTATGATGCTCCCTCCTGTTTAATTTTTTGCTTGTGTTGTTTTTACTCTCAGAAGTAAATCACTTTAGAGAAAACCGTCTGCTAAATGACGATGGAATAGAATAGAAGAAAATAGAATAGAATAGAATAGAATAGAATAGAATAGAATAGAATAGAATAGAATAGAATAGAATAGAATAGAGTTTCAAGATTCATTATTGCTTTATCTCTCTGGCTTAGTTTTGTTTCTTGTGATGAATTGTAAGTTATGTCTACTATTATCAACACTTTTATCATAATTAAAGAGTTGTCCTAGACTTTCTATGGTGCATTATTACTGATGCATCTTGGAAATCAGTATGTTCTAATAGCAACTTCTTCTGCCATTACAAATAAACAACCAAGCATGAATTATATTCCCTGCCCTCTATCACATACTCTGTTCCTTTCAGGTATTTGAGTCATCTAAAAAAATATAGATGATTTTTCTTGCAGCAAATAACAGCACATGACTAATTTAAATGCTTTCCTCTCCAAATTTTGTGTCTGAAAGGGAACTCTATCAATGTACATGTGAAAGAGTCTGAATGAAAATAACCACACTTTCTTTTAAATCCACAGCAGTATTGGCACCAGTTAATCTGGCCTATGACTGTTTGGCACCATGTCTTGTTTTTGTAATCCACCCAGAAACTAGTGACAGCTTAGGTTTTGGCATAAAAACCTACTTTGTTAGGTTAAGATGCCAAAACTATCCAAACGGAATTAATTAGATATTTTAGCCACCAATACTACTACATTTGATTAGGTAACAATTAATATTTTATGGCACTGTGAGGCCTTGTTTCCACCAACAATTCCATGTATGTACAGGATGGTCAAAAAAATTGGTTTTTTTGTGGCATTTTCACAGGCAAAACCTGTGAAGGGTGCAGGAAAATCTGATCTGACTCGGTTGGGGTCCCTGTCTTACCAATCTGATCCATAAAGGGTGAAACTTCACATATTGCAATCCATTGATTGGTCAAAATAATCATCTCTTCCTGCATGACTTGACTTTAAGAACAAAGCAAGAGCAGCACCACGTTTACTGTAAATATCCCATGGATTTTCTGTTGTTTAAAACCACACACCGATAAGAAAGAAACCCATTGGATGTCCACCATTCTCGTCCTTGTTTCTGTCTGTTGTTCTTCTTCATCATAATTAAGGAAGGTGCTGCATTATTATGTGGATCAGGGGTAGGGGAACCCTGGTCCTGCAGGGGCGCATTCCTGCAGGTTTTCCATCCATCTAACTAACCAAATAGGTGTAGAACAAATTTAACTTTTTGAAGGAACCAATGCTATATAATTTGCAGTAGGACTAGCAAATGTAACATTTGCTACCGATTACAATGTTACCAACAAGCCAGATGGCACACTTTTGCCTTCTGCAAGACATTTCACATCTATTTTCATTTTTTGTGTGTTGAGAAGAGCAAAAAACTCCCTGTCCAAGAATCTTTACAACGTAAATAGGAAGTTATAAGTTGGACAAGGACTCTCCACTCCACCTGCTCTCTATGCGCTAAGAAAGTCTTTCAGTAGGTATGAGAGAGTTATCAAACTTGTCATCTAACCCTTGGTAATATATTAACTAAGAAAACAGCTATCTTTTTTTAGCTTTTCACTCACGGGTGATTTATTTTAAATACAAGTCCATCTCAGGTCCATCTAAGCTCTGTCCACATTGTACACATTATGTTATCCCCTAGGTTCCTGAGATAGACCCAGGACCCAGGTGTGTGTCGCCTTCAGCCAATTAATGGCATTAATGAGAGTCTTAGTGGGATCGACAAAGCAGTCTGCATGGCTTGGCAGCGAGTATATACACACTGAATGGTAAATACACGTTCAGCCAATAATACAGCTGTCACTCATTGATGAAAATAGAGCACACCTAAACCTGTAAACACACAAAAGTCTCACACAGTCCCAACCTCTTGTAAGGCTGAAAGAATCAATCAGAAATGCTTTCATGCTTCATTATATCTGTTTTGCTGCTTGTCATTTGACTAATACAATGGTACCACAGTCATTTAGATGGGGTTTTCCTCTGAAGCCATTTGCAATCGATGCGCATTGACTATTTATGGGAACCTTATGGGACCTAATGAGTGCCCCCACACCAGCTATTACTCCCACTGGCTAAACCATGGAGCCGTACTCATCAATCTAACTGGATGTTAGCCTAAAGCTCAAGTTTTTATCTTGATTTCATCATTACAGTTTTGATGTTGCTGGAACTTTCTAAGTACCAGAGAAAATGTGATGGAGATCATGACACATTCAATTTGCATATCAATAACCATAGTTTTTTCTTATTCACTGTCATACACTGATAGACTGATAGAGTCATAATCAGTCCATAGGGAGGAGTTGCAGTGCATTAAGATTCATGGAGAAAGGAAGCGACTCAGTGTTTGCACATATGATGCACACATTTATAAATGTGAATTGTCATATATGGTTTAATATAAAAATGATTAATTGATAAAAGGCTTCTCATTTCTGCTCATCAAGTTTGATGTCACAGGCAGTCATCCACCCACACACACTGTGGCGGCTGCACAAGATGGGCAGGCTAATACCAACAGGAGATTTAGAGCATGTAAGCCCAGCAGAGAGATATAAAATGGTCTTCAGTTAATCTACCTGAGAAATAATTCCTTTTGATTAAATTATGTTAAGAGTTTGGGGTGGGTGATGTCAAAACACGAATGACAATCCCAGCAATGATGTTGGGATTTAACCCCAAAACACTTGATAATAGCATGAGTTAGGAGGGTGATAATATGTGAGCAATACTGCCCAATATCATAACCTCCAGCAGATACGAACAAGCTTAGTGCAAAAAAAAAAAAAAAAAAAAACCTGGAAGAAAAATGCCTATGAACAGAAAATTTAATAACATGGTTCTACATTTCCACAGTCATACCAAACTTGACCTTATAGATCCACTATTTTATATAGGCATTGTAATAAAGTTTTTACTAAAGCATAATTCCAATATAGTTTTTTCTCTTGTCAGCCTGTAGTGTTAAAAAAATTGTTTTCCTTTTCCTTCATTTTCTAAACTCTGTTTTATCATCTTCTTGGTAATTTGTATAATTATTTCTCAAGATCATTTACTTCCATCAACATCTAGATTTTAACAATTTTACTAATATTACAACTGATTCTGAAAATTCTGGTTTGCAAGCCAGTAAATGTCTATAAATAGGTCATTTTCGAAAATGTTAGATAATTAATTAATGCGCTGAGATAACAACCTGAAATTTGAGACACACATTTGGAAACTTACTGTACCCAAACAAGCACATTTGGTATTTGATTAGAAACTAAATTAGAATCTAAATTGAGTTCCCACCATGCAAATGTGTAGGAGCAGTATGAAAAATATCCTAGGCACTGCATGCTTCCATAGAAATTAAGAGGGTGAGTAACAGCCAGATGTTGCTGATCAGATGCAATTGGTTGATAGATCATCATTAAGTCTGCTCACCTCTATTAAACTGTCTTGTTGGTCTGGAGCATTTGGGTGTGTGATAGTAAAATGTCATAACGTCAAAGAGGGGAACATAACAGAGAAACATTTGTTTTTTACTATCAGTCTGAGTAGGGCTATAAGCCCATTAATCTGACGTGTGCAAGATTTTAATAGAAAGCAGGGAGACAGCTGTGAGCTGACTGGGCTGATGATTTGGGTTTTTTCTGTAGTCACAAAACCTGGACACCCTTCAGTTACTGAGTTGACCACTCTAGCTATACCATAGTATTCTAAATATTACGCCATCTTTCCAGCAGCTATAAAGCTTGCTTATTTTGGGTCAGGTTAGAGGACAATGGACGCACAGCAGCAAATCTACAAAAAAAAGCTCCAAAAGAAAATCAAGGTGTTGCAATGGTCCGATCAAAGTCCAGACCTCAGCCTGATTGAAATGCTCTGATGGGACCTTAATAGAGGCGCGCATGGACAAATGCCTGCAAACCTCAATGAACTGAAGCAACATTGGAATTAAGACTATGCATTCTCATTATAAGAAAGAAAGAAAGAAA
>JAVQJG010203833.1:0-10290 GCA_036024015.1 Craterocephalus amniculus
CAGATACCTGGGATAGAAAGTTTTGTGATTGTTTTAGATTCATTTTGATCTGAAATGTTGATTTATTTTTCATATTGATATATGTATGTGAAAAATTCATACGTCATTTTTTTTAGATATATAGGCAACAATATAATAATGATATAAAACAAGAAAAATAAGATCTCTAAATGAATAAAATTGTAAACGTGTAACTGAGGCTAAATATTTTTAAAACCTCACTTATTTTTCTCCAGAAAATTCAGGTTGTTCATTGAATATAAACATCTTGATACTATATTTGCATTTTAGCACTAAAACGGGGAGTTTGTTTAGATGATTATGCAGTTATTTTACTGGTCCGGCCCACTGGAGATTGACTTGTGAAAGTGGCCCCTGAACTTATACGAGTTTGACACCCCTGTCTTACATGGAAGTTGGACACTGTTTTAGAGAATATGTAAACAGTTATAAAAAATCAACTGTAAGCAGTTGGAAGAGCAGAGGAAACCAAACTTGTATAATTTACCAAACTTGACCTGTAGTTGAAGAACACTGTTGTGTTCCAGCTACTCTGAGTTACAAAAAGTTGCATGTCGTGGCTTTACAAGATGTCAGATAAATGCTCTTCTAAAAGCATTAAATTATTTTCAAGGTGTGTCAGTTGTCAAGAGAATCTACTGCATGCATGTCACTGAAGCAGCGTTTTACTCTGAGACAAGTTGAGGCATGGAGGAGCGTGGGAAGAGCAAAGCTGGTTCACAGGGTCATGGTGTGAACACAGATAGGCCTATGTCAGAAAAGGCATGGAGGCAAGGCGGTGAACGGACGTTTCTCAGCCATATTAGGCTATAGATCATCTAGTAAATGCTTTTCTTTGTCATTGAGGCTCAGAGGTGTTAGCAGCTAGTTGTGCAATAAAATATGCAAAGATTTGTGCTGTGCTTCTTCTGGGATGTTTGACAGCATGTTTGGTCACTTTTCAAACCATCTAGCACCAAAGCTGCTGTCTGTATAAAAAGACTGCATTTGTGGGATAACATACAGCTTCTCATCTGCAATATTACCTCCTATATTTATATCACTTTGACAAATACAGTAAACTGAATGTCTGGCACGGTTTTGACAAAGTACCTGCCATCATTTCAAAGCTTCAAATGATGCAAATTTAACTGATGACAAAGGCTGAGAAAGAGTGATAGGATCATGACTGATAGTTACCAGCATGTCCTTGTTTGAGAGGTTCGGACATAGCTGCTGGGAAAACATGTCATGTTTACTGAAGCAACAAACTGAAGGCAGCTAATTATCTCCTGCATGACCTGATATACCTGTTAATGATGCCGATATTTACTTTCTAAGCCACGGTAAATGTTGTAAACCAAGATGGAAATCACACGGATGCTGTTGAGAAATGGACCTCGGGAGTTGAGCAAATTTGTGCAATGTTTGATTTCACTACCACCAGCAGAACAGAAAAAGTGTTTGCATTTGCTTGACTGGTGGTTGGGTGTGTTGTCCTACAGAGCTGTGCAGCCATGCGAACTTTGTCCATCTGTTTGTGAAACAGCAGTTGTGACACACTAAAGAGAAACCACAAGTCCAAGGTCCTAACAACAGGAACATCGAGAGAACAGATAACTGCTTAATAAACACATAGTGTAAAGGTTTTGACTGTCAGGTTTATAATGTGCTGATAATCTTTCAAATTAAATTTTAAATGATTTTGATTTATCATTCATCTTAACATAATTATCAGCTAGAAACCAGCATGAATACAAATCAGAACACTTGCAAAACTCTGAAGTTGAAATTAAAAAAGAAATTATTTGGTTGGAACATTCAACTCAAAACTGCAGACTTGAAATGAGTCATTAACATTCAGATCATGACTCACGCTCAAAGCAGGCATGATGCAGCACCAGCAAAGAGTCTTTCACCTATAAAATTCTCACAAACATCTGACACTGAACAAATAAAACATTCCAAATAATGAGGATAAAAAAGTGACTTAAGTTTTCTGTTTAACTTTCCCACAGTTTTATCAGGATCTATCTGGATTTAGATTAATTAGGTTTTGGGTCTTCATCAGTTTATGCCAAGTTGGGCTGTAAAAAAACTTTGCTTCTATCAAAAATAAATAACATGTTTTTTTTGGCTTAGAGTACGACAAAAGAGCAGATTGGCCTGATGTTTAGGAAAAGGTCATTGTCACTTCAGGTCAATGCTATCTAGAGTGATGAAGAAATGCTGAGCAAAGCGAAAAATTGTTTTCAATGAGGATATGATTCCAAATGACAATGGAGAATTGAAACTCAGATCGTTAGTGTTTGCAACTTGCTACACAAGCAATAATTTGCTTGAATGACTGGAACTCCAGAGGGTGTAGAAGTGATTTCCAGTAGAGAATCACGCCTGTTTTTATTACAGAATTGCTCGAAGATCACATGCATCGATTTTTACTTTCAGTCTTGTCCCTGTACGTACAGTAGTTCTTTCTGTTACTCTCAATATCTTAATATTTTACACGGTGGTTGGATCTTCAAAGTCCTGACAGTCTTACATAAGGAACATCTATAGCGTGAAATGGTAAAACATCCGTCTGGACATCTGATATGTTGTTTATGTTCTTTAGGGAATCAAATATGGATCCATTAGGTTTGCAGATTATGAAATATTTTTTTCTATTTATAATTTACACAGCTACATTCAAACTTTTTGGGGAATTTCGGATTATATGATGGAGACACAACAATAGAAACAGTCATGTTATTTTAACATAACTGATTTGAGACTTGACGTGGACTTACAATCGTAAACAATCTTTTATTCTTAATGTTTCTTTAGTTTAAGTGAGTTTCAGTTCAGATTTTCTGTTCTTACAGAATCAATTTTTTTTGTTTTTGCAATTTTTCTGATGCACTTGTCCTGGTGTTACCAGACGTCAGGTTTTAGTTGTTTTCCTGCTTTTGATTAAGTATTTTCATACTGCACGAGCCTCTGAATGTCTCCACAAAGCAATAAAACCACAGTTTTAGTTTAGAAAAGTTCTTTCTGGGTCCAGATGGATTATTGTTCACATTAAAAACTCTTGGTTAAGTTGCTTATAAGAGCATATACACTAATCTGTGTCCGTTCATCTACAGATATTTTTAGTAAAGCAAAGAAACGGCCCAGTGGAGAGTTTAAACTCCAGTACTGTTATAAGATGTTGTTAGATAAAGAGTGAATATGGATTTAAAATTCCTTGAATATTAGAATGCAGTGTTTTAAGCAGACAAGATGGCAAGCGTCACATTAGAGATTACTCATTACAACAAAGAGTGACTAAAAGTTCCACTTCCTGAGTTATTAAATGTAGCAGTCATGTTCCAATCCAACGATCCAGCATTAATCAGGAACCAATCTTCCAGAGTGCATCTAGCTTTGCATTATGCAATCATATATTGTCAAAGAATATGCAGGGGGGAAAAAAAATCTCAGTTTTACCACTTTTGTTTGGACTGTTTAGTAAAGTTTGTTAACGGTCTGAACATCCTGTTTTCTGCTGAAATAAAATATGCAGGTCATAAGACAAGCACCATATCTAATTCTCTCATTTGGCCACAAAACCAGTTTATTTTTATCTGAGAAAATATCAGCATGAGTAGGAGGTGGTGGAGCAGAAAATATTGAACTGTTGACCCACTGAGGGACCAAATATTGTGGGAAAAAATCTAATTCATGTGATAGATTTCAGCTCTTTAATGAGGAAATGGCAGAAACCCACATCGCATGGTGGATTTCCCTGCCAAGGGTATTCAGTGTGACTACTATCAGTGAGATTGACAGCTTACAGTAGATTAAATACTTTTATTCTATGAGGGAGCCTTCAATTGACATAACCCACTTATCAGAAAGAATAAAACCCACAGTGGGGCTTACCCTTCCCACACTAAGCTACAATAATATCACATGTAACTGAAGTCTCACACAGAGGAATGGGGACTGTACTGCTCAAAGTTTGAAACAAAGTAGCTTGTTTATAATGAGGATTTGGTTTTGTGGTGAAAGTATCGTTTTCACCACAAAAAGGTTTTTTTCCACTGAAGCTTTTTTTATGTCGATACTTTTCATTCTATTGATTCTATTTGTGCAGAACCATGAATTTGAGTCAATTTAATATGACCATGGATAAAAATGGTGAAAGACTAATGGCGATCAGTTTTAACATCATCAACAAACCAAATGCATTTATAATGGCAGAGTATTCTGGTTTGTATAATTAACAGATAGAAATACAAATGAAATGACTTCAGAAAAGATTGTAGTGTTAAATTAACCCTTTTTTGGTCTCTGTGAACTTCTATGATTTAGTTTCAGTTCGAACTTACTTGCCTGAGGTGACTAACACCTCTAAACCACATGCAGAAGCATTGCTTAGATTACAGAATGTTAAAAGTACTCGTGGAAACATTCACACATAAAATCTGCAATAGGCTAAAAACAGGCAGAGAGAAAACTATACAGTATGGTTTTGCAACCAACACTAATAATCACGTTTGAAATGCAATATTGTTGATTGTAATCTATGAAAACAAAGATTGTGTTAATTGTGGTCTAACATGATGCAACATAGCGTGCCTGCTTTGTGTCTAGAATTACAACAAACTTCTCTAAAAGAGTTGATATCTAACCCTGAACACTGAGCCTTTTTATGGCTTTAATGGTTTCATTCTTATAACAACATAACTATTTATGCAGTCCTCAGTGGCAAAGTTATGATTAGAGTCAGAAATGAAAAAAAAGGAAAGAAAGTAGAGCACATCGACTCACCTCAAAGAAAGCGACACCGAGGCACCAACGGACAAGAGGGGAAGGATGAGAGAGTTTACACTGCGCTAGAGCTAAGAGAGGAAATATCACCTCTGACCTGTTCGTGCAGAGTGGAGTCTCCACCATTCAGCTCAGCCAATTATGACTCAACAGCTGTCCCCCCTCTATGGAACGACACAACACCAACACAAAGAGGAGGAAGAGGGTGTTTGGATTCCACCTTTAGCTCTCTGTTCACTTTACCTTGCTTTTCAACACAACTTGAAGAGAACTATCAACAACATTAAACATGTCAAAGTAATCCTTTACAAAGATGGAGTAGAAGTTCCTGGGGCTGGGAGATATGGCTAAAAAAACAAAAACAGATTTTTTTCAAACTGTTTTCCTTTTTAATCTGTGATTAATTCTTTAAAAATATGCTGAAAATCACAAAAAAAGACTCTAAAGGAGTTTTGCTTTTATGTTGAACATCTCCCATGTGCTTCTTAAACAAAATGCCAGGTCCTCTTAAAACAAAGGACGGTATAACTTTTCCACAAAATATGTGGAAATGTATGCACGGAGCACTTTTGATCCGATTCAGCCATATAAACACCACATCTTATCCGACTGGGCTCAGTTGGAAAGAATTTTTAATCCAATCAAGTGAATTAACTTTTTTAAAATCTGGATCATGAGGAAAACTAACCACTTAAACATCCATTCCTATCGTTCCTGGACAACAATCTCACTCTCAGTGCGTCAACAGTTTTCAGTGTCCCTCAGCGTCAAATGCCGGCTAATAGGACCTGTTGTTCATCATTTTTCAGCATATTCAGTCAAACGTTAGTCAACACCCAAATGCCTTCTGTGCTACTTCTCACTTTGCAGGAATTCTAAGTAAATCTGTGGGGTTAGTGAACTCATCGAAAAAACAACCTGATCTCGCACGTATATGAAATAAACACAATGTTATTTTGACAACCTCCATTTTTTTTACATGTTGGCAGTAATTGTACAAAATTATGAGGGCATTGTAATGGTCAGGAGACATCCAAATGACTCTCTTGGTTCCACAAAAGGCTCCATTTTACATTTTCGAATGCAGAGCAAATTGTTTTAATATCTTTATTTAACCCTGCAGTATGAACCAAAACGTATTAATACATATGTGATTAGACATTTGAAACAACAAAAAAGGCATAATAGGCTGGGAAATATCTTGAATATAAAGCAAATTTATCTAACTATGCTACAAAAAAGATGTGCCCTATTATTATGTAATTTTTCAAGCAGGAATGCTATATCATCAGATGATTTCCTATAAAACCTGGATGGTTTATGTGATTAAAAGCTTAATTTCATCCTCCTTTTATCAGGAGATTCTGAGTTGCCAACATACAGTACTACCACTATATTTCAAGTAGTGCACTGAACAATAAATGCGATTGCACAGACTCCAAACCAGTGGCACTGACTTCCGACCCAGTCTGACTGGAATCCATTCCGCAGTGGGACCTCAAACCCTCAGGTGCATTTTCAGGAACACAACATGAAATTTAGGTATTTTAACAGTGACTATTAGCAAAACAGCCATGAGAAGGTTACTTCTCCATCCAGTGGACTTGAAACATGTTATATCATTGAATAACATCTAAAAAGTATTTTTATTTTTATTTACAAAATTTCTCTCAGGTCTTGCAAGATCTTTGCTACAGTACCAACGCTCCTATGTGTGGGAACCTCCCAGTTTCCTGGCTGTCCGTCGTAAATTGGCTAAGTAAGTTCCATTTCAAACTACAGCCATCCAGTGGCTCTAGGACGTCTATTAAGCTTTGTTTTGCCTAGTTTCATGTTTATTTCTGGGATATTCCAAAGGTTTCCCTCTTTTTCAGATCTTGAACTATTTCTATTACACAAGTATTTTTAAATTGGATCCCCTGCTTTACTCATAAAGTCCCTTTAATCAAAAGGGACTCAATGAAATTAGGAAAAACTTTGGCTTTTACTAAACCAGTTAGATCAGTTAAAGATCTTCATCTGAAGAATAACATTAAATTATGACTCAGCAATCATTGGATGTGCTGCGGATGGACAAGAGAAGGAGTGCAGGGAAGTGATGGACTTCAGGAGGAAGAGGGAACATCTCCAGCCAATGGGCTTTATGCACAACTCCACTACTTCCTGAACTTAAGCCAGCTGCCTTGTGTCCTGTCTTTCATTCCTGGACGTACTGATTAATCCAGGTGTGTCTGGCCATTTACTGAGGTCAGACACACCTGGACTAATCAGTATGTCCAGCAATAAAAGAAAGTACACGAAACAGCTGGCTTAATTTCAGGAAGTAGCTGAGTTGTGCATAAAGCCCATTTCCATTGAAGGTTCAGTCATGGAAGGGGTCAGGACCAGTAAATACCACTGTTCAGTAAATAGAGCTACTGAACAAAACCGGAGGTCAGCAGTTCGATTCCACTACGCTCCATCGAAGTGTCCTTGGGCAAGACACTGAACCCTACCTTGCCAAACATGTAAAGTTTGTGGCACCAAGTATGTTCCAATTTAGGTGCTGTGTGAAGGGGTATGACTGGGTGAGAATGAGACGTGTAATGTTAAGTCCCATTTATGCTCGACGCAGATGGCATATACGCAGATGCACAAAAGGTTTCGTCCGTCTTCTGTGTCAATTACGTGTTATTGGTGCATTTTCAGGCTCCTTGCACATACGTCATTTGACGCAGAAGAGGGAGTAATACCATCGGAGACAACGGTGTCAGTATTAAGCATAGTTGAGTGAAAACAAACCAGAGAAGAAGAAGAAAAGAAGTGGGAAGAGGAAAACCATAGAAGAAGAATGAGGAAAAGAACGAAAACTTTAGAAGTTGCACAAGCTTTAGAAATAAGCTTCTACAAGTGTTCAGGGAGTGTTGGTGGTTAGAAACAACTTTATAGCAGCGCGTTTGTGCTGCCAACTGATGTCTGAAACTAACACTGTATCGCAGAGTTAACATTGAACTCAGCACTGCCCCTTAGCGGATATTAGCCGTAGCAACATAAACAACACATGGAAGTATGAAGGCAGCCACGCATGAAGACATTTGGAACGGACGTCCCTCTATGTCCGTCGGGGAGCATAAATGGGCCTTTAAAGGGACTATACCCGATTTCACTTCCGGCTAGCTTAGTTAGCGATAGCGGGTTTTTTTTTTTAGCTTTTGTGTGACGCTTTTTCTTGGCTAAGGAGTTTAACTTTCATAATTTGACTCCGGATCACTAGGGGAACGCTATTACTGGCTGATCAGAGGCTGGACGTTCCAAAAATTAACCCGGCAGAGAAAGAGCATCCCGCCAATGCTAAAAAACTAGCCGCTAAAACTAAAATGCCCTGGACTCGTACATATGCGCAATTAATGAGTCATTAAGTGTAATGAAATTACCACTTTTACCACATACTTTACCACGTAGAAAACCATTTTTCTTAGAAATATTAAAATAATATCAGGTATAGTTCCTTTAAAGCGCTGGGCTCTTTTCTGCTGTGCTCTATTGGGATGCTTGGCGAGTGGACATACTGGTAAGAAGGGCTGGGTACAAAGTTGGACTCTGAGGTGTCATAGGTAGAAAAACTGCCCCTATAAGTGTGTCCTGGACAACACACAGCACCCAACGGATTCCGAGGAGCATGTTCAGTTTGACACAGACAGACACTGCAGATGAGTACCTTCTCATCTTGCTTTAATACACCACACTACTATTATGTTGTCACTAACTTGTTTTTGATCGTCTTTGATACTAACATGTCAATTTTTTCTACTTGTATTTATGTAGCTGCTGAATACTTCGAATTTCCCTCGGGATGAACAGATGAGCGCGACAGAGAGATTCCACATTGGGCAGTTTTCCCGAACAATATTGTGCAAATATAAGAAATAACAGTAAGCATTGATCAAAAGCAAATTGGCTGGAGGTTGGTTTAAGCTTGGAAAGGCTGACACCAAAACAAAGAGTAGAAAAAATAGCAAAGAAGTGATTAAATGCATTGGCAGGGCAGAGTTATCTAGTTCATCTTAGCCAAAGGCCATCTATAAATGCCTTTCCATTTGTAATACATTTCTTCTTAGCAGACATGTTGGTAAGCTCCTCTCACAACTCCTTTATGCAGCTGTTCTGTCGTCATAAAACAGATTAAAACTGAGTAGTAGAAAGTTATCCTTATACAGATAAATGATAAAATGCCTTGGTTATTATGACTATTTAGAGATGGGAACCTCTCTAACAGTTAAAAAAATCCTGTGTAAAACTACAGTAGGTTAACAGAAACAGACAAATACGCTAGGGCTTCCCCACTGGATGAAGAAGTTCCCAGCATATTGATTCATGCATTCAGTTATGAGTCAGTCACCGCCAATAACAACCCACAAAGAAAATGTCACATTTTCTAATGCTTATAGGAAACTTTGCTTTGTAACCATTTTTCTCATGGATCCACAAAGGAGTTTTTTCTTCATTTTTTACCTTTATATTATGTGGAGCAATGACAGATTATTCATATGCTTTATTATTATCATTATTTTTATTACTATAGTTATTTTAAGATGTTTATGTTTAATTGGTTTCAACGAGAAATGTAGTGGTTTCTGATCTCTCTGTCTTATTTTAGAAATAAAGTTGGAAAGGGAAAAAGTTTGCTGGACTGCGGCCATCGGGGGACCTGGCATAAAGAAAGATCCTAAGCATGCACTGACAGTGCCTGACTGGAAACGTCAGGCGATGAGTGGAAAGAAAGTTTCTGAGCATTTTTAAATGATACAGGTTTTGGAACATAAAAAATTCAAAACAGCCAAATGTGATTGGGGAAGAAAATAACTCCCATCAGGACTTGGAATATTGAAAATGATTTTTCATGTTTTAATGGATAAGTTCAAATTAACCTAAATGTAAAAGAAAGAATTTGTAAAACAAAACAGAAGCACAAAGACAGGCGATGGCATGCACAAATTTCTGGTAAGAGATATTTTGACACAACAAACATGACAAACCGCATGCGATGTTTCCAGATAGGTTAACACAGATAAACATCTAGCTGAGGTCGCTTCCCGCCAAAGGACCATCAAACAGTTGCGATATGAAAGGCAAGGCAAGTTTATTTATATAGCGCTTTTCAGGTCCAAGACAATTCAAAGCGCTTTACATACAACATAAGAATTACAATAAGATCAACACATAATCATTCAAAAATGGTGATTAAGTCTAAAGTAAAATGCACATCATGATCTAATGTTCCACTTGTTTGCAGCATAATAATAGCTAAGAACTGCTTCTCTAAACATATCTCATATCTTTTTTGCAGCATAATAATAGCTCAGAACTGCCTATCTAAACATATCAAAAACGGTGATTAGATATAATTTAAACACAGAATCAATCTAAAATGATGATTAAATCTAACATCATGATTTTGTTTGCACTGCAGCATATTAAGTCTAAAGTAAAAATGCTAATGTTCCACTTGTTTGCAGC